>JABUQX010020707.1:42500-45455 GCA_015478945.1 Trachelipus rathkii
TCCATTTTGTTACATCAGAATGCTGAACAATAGTTTAAATATTTTCTCAGCTTTTATATCAAAAACGTTTTACTTCTTCTTGAAGCATAAATTTTATTTTTATTCTGATCACAATAATATCAAGGAGCTAATTTGGTATTGTGGATTTAGAAACTGTTGCCAGTGAGAATAAAGTTCTTCTCTTTAATGGTACCAAAGCGTTCAGTAACAGAATTTAAAAGTTCATCTTCCATAGTTTTTACACCGCTATCCTTCCAAGTTTTGCTAAATTTTTTGCAATGCATTCACTGCAGGTATTACAAAAGACTAAATCTACATCATCCTCACTCGCTCTTTTAGTTAATTCTTCAAAATGGTTGTAGCAATCTAATTATATTCTCCATTAACTTCCAGTGATGTTGCATATAATATATCTATGATTGTTTGTTTGCATTCTTTGAACATATTATATAGGATATTTATATCATATATAATATATAATATATATATATATATATTATATAATATATATATATTAATATATTATATAATATAATATACTATATTTATATATATATATATATAATATTACATATATATATGGACATTTATAAGTGGTGGACTCCGTTAATATAGTTCATGTATTTAGGTAAGTTTGGTTAGGTTAGGATTAAGTAGTTAGGTTAGGTTAGGTTATGTTAGTTAGGTTTAGTTTACCCAAAAATTTAATGTAATTTACCCTAAAATTATTAAAATAACGATACATTAGTTATTGATTTTCGCTCCTGGAGTCAACCACTTATAAATAGCCATATATATAAATATTATATATAATATATATTATATATATATATATATTATATATATATATATAATATATATAATACATATATATATATATATAATTATATATATAATATCATATATACGAAGGTAAGTATATTAATGGAAATTCATTCTCCGGCCGAGACCTCCGGCCTCCCGGCCGGAATTAAAAATTTTCCTATTCTCTACGGCTCCGGCTCTCCGGCCTCCGCTCTCCGGCCTCCGCCAAAAAATTATCTCCGGGCATCACTAATATATATATATATATATATATAACTATTATGTATATAATATATATAATATATATATTATCTATATATATAATATATATATTATAATATATAATATATATATATTAATATATATAATATATATATATATCATATCTATATATATAATAATAAATATACATATTATATATATATAATATACATTATATATAATATATATATTATAGTTTATATTATTTATATATCTAATATTATTTTTTTTATAATATATATATAATATATAATTATATACTATATATATAAGGTATATATATTATATATATATACTATTATAGGTATATATATATATGTATTGTATATATGTGAGGTTTGTGTTATGGTATTTAGGTGATTGACTTCAGATAAAAAGTGGAATAATAGATTATTGGTGAGATTCATTAATAGAATAATTTGAAATATGTTGATAAATATAACGATAAGTTTTTTTACAACTTCATATTAATATTGATGATTCTGTAATTTCTGATTCTTGGTGTGTTAACAGGCAAAGATGACTTGAATAACTTCCTTCGTTTTATATTGTGAAGCTATGATGAACACTCATTAAAGCCAGTGAAGCTAGATTTTCTTCTTATGTAGAATGAAAAGTTTGCTTTGAGCCTTTTCAGAGTAGTGAAATATGGTTTTGGATTTCACTTTGAGTGAGGTAAATACTAAAATCCTTAACAATCTAAATATTACTGCACAGTCAAATTTTATTTCCAAATTAGAAAAAATTTTGGATAAGATGTCGATAGAATGAAGTAACTTTATAAAGATTAGTACAGTATGGATCTTTTATTCGCGAACTTGCTCTCTAACTGGTTTGAAAGAGAGTGCGAGCGGAGAATATAAATTTATAGTTGCCCTATATCTTTTCATTTTTAATTGATTCTCACAAGAGGCATTAATAATTCGCTTCATTATCAGAAGCAGAAGTTCGTTCAACTTCAAAAATGTTTTGAAAAATGTTCCGTGATGTTTTGCTTTTGAAAAACCCTTCTAAACAAAAATCACATTTTCAATATGATTGAGCAGTTGCTGTCACTAATTATGGAGAATGCAATGTAATACATAATGAAAGAGTGTTTGAGAATAAAGTTAAAGACAAAAATAAATAAACTTATAGCAAATTTGCTTTGCTTAAAGATTGAAAAGATCTAAGTTTTTATAAAAGGTTAATATCTTGATCCACTCAAGCTCCTAAGCTTCAACAATGCTCTTAAAAAATTTCTGTAACTCGTAATAATCTATCGAAATTTTCCACCTACCTTGTGTCGCCATTCGTGAGAGCTTTGTCCATTTTGTGTCTGGGAAAACCTTTTCTTTTTTTTTCTTTTAAAATAGTAGTCGGCCTATAGCATATAGTTGCATTCGATGTGCCATAAAAGTTTTTAATGAGTTGTACTTTACATGAATGTGAATAGCAATGAACAAAAAATGCCGCTGGATATTTTCGCCAGCTTAAACACCTCTAAAACATTTCTTCATTGCTTTTACACCATCATGTCGTTGTCCAATCAGAATGTTAATATTTATATCAAAGTTCCGTAGTATTACCTCAGATAGAGATAAATATTTATCAAATACATGCCCATGCCGACAAACATAAGCCTACAACCACACCCTAAGGCCTGTCAATTTCCTAAACAAAGGTCAATAAAATATATACGCCAACTACTACCAAAAGTAAAATCTTTAGCTAAGGTTCATGCTAAACACACAATACAAGCTTTAATAAGTTTATTGTGATACTGGTAGCTACAACATGCGGTTTACTTTAATAACTAAATAAAAAACCCGCCCCTTTGGCTACGTCAGAATATTCTATATGATGCAAACAATCCATATACCTATCAATCCTTTCTTAATGTTGCAATCG
>JABUQX010020708.1:0-27967 GCA_015478945.1 Trachelipus rathkii
AAGACATGCTCTATGAACTACAAGTCGACTGAAGTAATATAAATATAACTGGAAATAAACGTATTATTTAAGTATTTGTAGATAATTATAAAGTGAGGAAAACGATGAGTATGAACTATTTCCATTATTAAATTAGCTGTCTAGACAATAAATATTGAGGGTCAATTTTGAAGCCGTTCACAGAAAAGTATTTCGTCTCGCCAACAATACCCTGAGGAATTCTTACAAACATATAAAATGTTCCATACCTCTGGCGCATAAAAATTCAAATAATAAAAAACTCACTATAAGTTTTTAGATTGGGTTTTAAGTGAGGAAAAAATTAATGAAATTGAGTTCAACTTCTAGTAATTTTTTTATATGCTAGTTATATGATTTTTGAGTTATATAAAGAGTTCTTAATTGTAATTTAAATCAGTTATAAATTAAGATCATTTACTATTACTTTAATTTTGATATAATAATTTATTTTCTGATTCTTTAGATTATTTCATATTAATTCAATATAAATTATGATTATTATTATTTATTATATTATATTATTCACATTAGGCTCGTGATAAAATAATCAATTAGTATATCTAGTTAGTATTTGAATTGAATACGATTTTTATTAGATGGGATTATTATAGTGAATTATGAATAAACTATGGATTCATATATATTTTATAGAGATGAACACCACCGTAATATGAACTATATTAACGTTTTAGTGAAATGTTTATTTCACGGTTTATAATTTTCCAGTTTATTAGATTCAATTATAACATTCATAATATTTGATAATTTAGGTTTTTGAAAAATTCAAAACATATAAACTTTCCCATCACACATCGTAATAATTAACAAGTCGTAGAAAGTGATCTCACCAATTGTGCGTCAGATGGGTTTTAGATGTTTGAGAGAAAATAATGAAGGTCATCTCGGATTGTCTTTGGAGACTAGTATATTATCACTGTCTTCTGAGTAGGTTATATTTCATTATATTCATAGATACACAAATACTATTTAATAATGATCTCTCGATTACACAGTTTTTTCACAATATTTATATATTGAGATTTTACAACAATTAAATCGTTCATTAGACTACGTGAAATAACAGTCGTATGAATATAACTGAGGAATACTTTTTTAGAATTAGAGAGGTATTTTAAGTGAGGGAACGATGGTGACTTTTGGAGATTTTAATAGCTGTTAATATGAGTTTTGAGGAGAGTTGTGAGGAATAAATTATCTATTAGATATTATATAAATTTGTAAATTATTGTAGTTTTTTTGAAATATTTATCCAACACATAAATGTCCATATTAGCTCTATGAAATACGAGTCGAGTAGAAATGATGTCTGGAAATAGATTTTTAGTAATTGAGGGATTTTAAAGTGAGAAAACGATGGTGACTTCGTTATATTTATATTAAGGCTGTTTATATTAGTTTTGGAAGTAATAGGTATTCTTATATTCATTTAGTAATAATTTAAAATTCTAAATTTGATAAATTATTGTATATTTTGTTAAATATATATTCAAACATATAAATGTATCATAGCTCGTGAAAAAAAAATGGGTTACAAAAAATAGAAGTTGGTAAGTTTTTGAAAAGTTTTAGTGAGGAAACGATGGTAGACTTTTGAAATTTTATTAATATCTATTATAAAATCGTTAATTAGATGAAAAAAATAGTTCTTAAATTTTAATTTAAGATTAAAAATATTAAAATTTGATAAATTTATTAGGTTATTTTTTGAAATTCAACATAAAATTCCTAGCTCGTGAAATACGAAAGTTACGTAGAAAAATACCTGAGAACGTTATTTTAAGATATTGGGTTATTATTAATGTGAGGAAAAACGTAAGTAACCTTCGGTTTTAATAGCTATGTTATAGTTATTGGAGTAAAACAGAGAGTTTCATTTCATAGAATTAATAGAAATTCTAGACTTTAATTAGATAAATTTGGGTTTTTTTGATAAAAATTCTATTGCAAGTCGATACCTTGATTCTCTTCCGAGTATTTAACATGACTGGAATTAGTATTTTATTTTGGGTTTTAAGTGAGTGAGGAATACGAAGGTTTCCTCGGATTTTTAATAGCTGTTATAATGTTGGAGTAAAAAGGTTTACATTAATTACTTATATTAGATAAAAATTCCTAATTAATATTTGATAAATTATGGAGTTTTTGAACCATTATATAATTGTCCATAGCTCGTGAATAACAAGTCGTAGTATGAGGTATTTATATATAGATTGATGTTTCATAAGTGTAGAGACACGATGGTGACTATTACAATTATTTAATGCTATGTTATATAGTTTTGGTAAAAAGGTCTTAAATTCATTTAGATAAAAATATATTAAATAACATTTGATTTAAATTTTTGAGTTTTTTTGAATTCACCATATATTATATAACTGTTCACATTAAGCTTACGGAGATAATTTATATACGAGTCGTAGAAAGTGACTGAACGTTTTTAGATTGGGTTTTAAGATGAGGAAAACGATGGTCTCTACTTACTCGAGAATTATATTATTAATAAGCTGTTCTAGTTTTTTAGAGTAAAAAGTGTTACTAATATCTCAATTTAAGATAAAAAATTCTAAAATTTGTATAAATTTTATAGGAGTTTTATTGATATATTACAAAACATTTAATATAATGTCCATAAGCTCGTGATAATACAAGTCGTAGAAAAAGTGCTGGAACGTTTTTAGATATGGGTATATTTATAATTGATATGAGAAAACGAATGGTCACTTAGAGATTTTTTATACCTGTTTTATAGTTATTTGGGAGAGTGGTTCTTTTTTCATATTTTAGATATATAAATTCTAAATATTTGTATAAATTTAAAGGTTCAGAAAAAAAAATTTACAACATAATAAATGTCCATAGCTCGATGAAATACAAGTCTGAGTTAAGAAAAGTGACTGTTAGATAAGTTTATTTTATTATGATGGGTATTATAAGTGTATGAGTATAATTTTACGAAGGTCATCATCTGAGGATTATTATTTTTAAATAGTTGTTATAAGTTTTTGTGAGAGTATCAAAAGCATCCAAAGAAAAGTTACCAATTACTAAAATAATTTGATATATTATTTTGATAGTTTTATTTATGAAAATTCAAAACATATATTATAATGTATCATTTATATGCTATGAAATACATAGCAGTAAGAAAAATATAACTAGGAACGTTTTATAGAATTGTGATTTTTAGTGAAGGAAAACGATGGTATGACTTTTGGGAATTTTAATAGCTGTTATAATAGTTTATGGAGTAGCAGTTGGATATTTACATTTAGATATAAATAATATATTAAATAATTTGATAAATTTTTTGATTTTTATTTGAAATTCAACAATACACATCCATTCTCTATTTATATCCGTGAAATACGAGATCGTAAAAAGTGTCTGGAAACGTTTATAGATTGGGTTTAAGATGAGGATTAACGCATGTGATCAATTCGATTTTTAATAAGCTGTTATATACGTTTTGGAGTAAAAAGGTTTCCTTTAAATTCATTTAGATTAAAAATTTCATATATTAAAATTTGAATAATTTTAGGATTTTTTTGAACAAATCAAACATATATATAAATGTTCATAGATCGTTGAAAATAACAAGTACGTAGAAAAATAACTGGAACGTTTTTAGATTGAGGTTTTAAGTGAGGAAAACGATGGTGACTTTGAATTTTTAATTATTAGTCTTTATATAGAGTTTTTGAGTATTTAAAGGTTCTTAAATTCATTAGATAAAAATACTTAATTAAATATGATATAATAATTTACCATGTGCGATTTGAACAAGATTGCAAATTTACAACATAAATGTCCACCTCACTGCTCGTGATACATTATCGAGTAGATACAGATAGGATACTGGAACGTTTTTTAGAGCATATGAGGTAATCTAAGGACTAGAGGAAAATACCTCGATTGGTAAGGAGTGCAGAGGATCGCTATTTTAATTAGTCTTTAGAGTTTGAATGTCTTGGAGAGGTAAAAGGTCCTTCAGATGTCATCTAAGATAAACACATTCCTAAAAATTTTTGACTAATTTCTCTGTTCCGGCTCTCTTTCTCGCATAATTGTGCAAACTATAGTAATTTCCGATAGCTTCTTGAATATATAGCATATTCACACCACCACGTGTTAGACAGTGAACTAGAGAGAGAGGAGAGGTACGTTGATATGAGTATTATTTGAGAGGTTATATTATAGTTAATGAAACTTGTTAATTTATTCTTTCAGGATACTGTTTTTAATATGCTGTTAAATAATTTTGTAATGTGTTTGAACACACATATGTATTCTATAATTTTACATTATTTATAAGAACTTAATAATTATATAATAAAATTTGAATATAAATTTATTGGTTTTTATTTACTAATTTACTATAACCAAATATCACGCACTAAATCAAAAAAAAATACAAGTCTTAGAAAAGTGACATGGAACGTTTTTAGATTGGGTTTTAAGTGAGGTAAAATAACTGAATAGTGACTTTTTTGAAGCTTCTGACACTCAAATTATATCGTTTATGGAGAGTAAGGATTACATTAATTCTTTAAGTCAAAATATTAAATTTGAATAATAATTATTTAGGTTTTTTTGAAAAATTCAAACACCACATAATGTTCCATTAAGCTCGTGAAATACGAGTATATACGTAAGATAAATGACTGGAACGTTAAGATTGGGTTTTTAAGTAGGAAAACCGATGGTGTTGAGATCTTCGTGAATTGTTTCATAGCAGCATTATAGGAATATTTGAAAGTAAGAATAGGTTCTTATAATTAAAGCTCTGACCTAATATCAATTCTATAAAATTTGATAATATTTAGGGTTTTTATTAGAATGATCAACATATAAATGTCCATAAGCTCGTGAAATACATGTACGTAGGATATTTGACGATTTTTAGATTGGGGTTTTAAGATGAGGAAATACGAAGGACACTTCTGGAATTTAATAATATAAGCTGTTATAGTTTTGGTGTAAAAAGGTTAATATTATCTATTTAGAATAAAATATTAAAATTTGATAAATTTGGTTTTTGAAAATTTCCAAAAACATCTAAACTGTATCCATACTCGTCCGAATATGTTAAGTTCGTAGAAAAAGTGACTTGAGGATATCGTATGTTTTAGAATTGGGGATTTATAGTGAGGGAATTTAGACTGAGACTCGGTGTTCGCACGCTATCGAGGATTTTTATAGCTATTATTAGTAGTTTCGAGATTTTAATGCAACCATTAATTCACGAGTCTTACGAGATAAATTACTTTTACACACAAATCTCTCTACCAAAAAATTTGATAAATTTATGTTTTTTTGAAAAATCAAAACATATAAATGTCCATAGCTCGTGAATACAAGTCGTAGAAATTACAGAGTGCTGGAACGTTTTTAGATGGGTTTTTAAGTGAGAAAACGATGTCACTTTGGATTTTTTATATCTGTTTATAGTTCTGGCAGTACAACTAGTCATCCCTCTATCGATATGTCAAATTTAGTAATAAAAAATTCTAAAATTTGTATAAATTTAGGTTTTTGAAATTCAAACATATAAAATGTCCATAGCTCGGTAAATACAAGTCGTAGTAAATATTTGTTTGTTTTTGCGTTATTTTAGATTTATGGTTTAAAATACATTGTCATTAGATGGTCACTTCGGGATTTTTTATATATTATACCTTATTATATTGAGTTTATATAGGAGTAAAGGTTACTTTAAATATTTACATATTAGATAAATCTAAAATTTGATATAATTTATTATGAGTTAGTTTTTTTGAAATTATCAAACATATATATTAGTCCATAGCTCGTGAATACAAGTCATAGAAAACTAACCTATAAGCTCTATTTTTAAGTATTTGAGGTTTTGAAGCATTGAGAGGAAATACGGAAGGTTCTTTATGTATATTTTTAATAGCTGTATAGTTTTGGAGTAATAAGGTTCTTAATTCATTCTTTATAGAATAAAATTTTAATTACTAAAATTTATGATTTTTAAATAATTATTATTGGAGTTTTTTTGAAATAAGAACAATATAAAATTTGTCCATTATCTGCACTTCACAAATCTGTAGAAATAAAATATAACTGGAATCAGTTTTTTTAGTAATTGTGTTTTAAGTATATGAGGAAAACTAGTATGGTGATTTCAATTTTTTAAATGCACTTGTTATATAGTTTTGGAGTAAAAGTTCATTAATTCATTTATTAGAGAAAATTAATTTAATTAAATTTGATAAATTTTGGTTTTTAGGAACAACACATAATAATTATAAATGTCTTACATGAGCATCATTTGTTGTATGAGACGCGTCCGGAATTTCAGGAATATCTATTTCAGGAATTTGAGTGATTGAGGGGTTTTTAAGTATGAGAGAAAACGATGGTCTACTTCGGAATTTATTTAATAGCTTGATTTATATAGTTTTGGAGTAAAAGGTTCTTTATTCATTTATAGTTAATAAATAATTCTAAAATTTGATAAATTTAGGTTTTATTATGGAATCATTCAATTACATATAAATATGTCCTATAGCTCGTGAAATACAGTCGAAGAAAAGTGGACTGAACGTTTATTTTAAGAATTTGGAGGTTTAAGTGATGGAGAATATAAGTCGAGATAATATGGCTTCGAGATTTTTATTTAGCTGTTATATATAGTTTTAGAGTTAAAAGGTTTATAATTCTATTTAGATAATTAAAATTTACTAAATTATTGTAATTATTAACTTAAATTTGGATATATTTTGAAATATTCAAACATTATAAATTATGTTCATAGCTCAGTGAAATACAAGTTACGTAAGAAAAATAATTTTTGGAAACTTTTTATTAGATTGGGTTTTAAGTGAGGAGAAACGATTTAGGTGAACTTTAATGTGAGAGAATTTTAATAGCGTTATAGTTTTTAGGGAGGTTATAAATAAGATTCTTAATTTACATTTAGATAAAATTTATTAAATATTTATGATAAATTTTGTATTTTTTTGAAATTCCAAACAAAATGTGTCCATAGCGCGTGAAATACGAGTCGTAGAAAAGTGACTGGAACGTTTTAGATTGGTTTTAAGTGAGGAAAACGATGGTAACTTCGGATTTTAATAGACTTGTTCTTATAGTATTTTTAGGTGGCTAACAAAGTAAGTTCTATTCTTTTATATATTATCTAAGAATATATATACATGAAAATATTTTCTGAAATTAATTTATTGAGTCATATTATAATATTTATGATTTTTTAGTTATGAGAATACAAACAATATCAAAATCGGTCCATACCGCTTTAAGTGCTGATATTTACTGGTAGATAAGTGACTGGGAGACGTTTTCTTTAGATTGAGTTTTAAAGTTGAAGGAGAATACTGAAATAAGGTCACTGCGATTTTAATTAAGCTGTTATAGGAACCATTTTTTTTTTTAAAAAGGTTATCTTAAATAATCATATTTAGATAATAAATTATTATAATTTATGATATACATTTTGGTTTTTAAAAATTTAAACATATAATGTCCATAGCTCGTGCGTGAAATACGAGTCGTAGAAAGGTTAGGACTGGCGTTTATTAGATTGGGTTTATTAAGTGAGGAAAACGTATGGTCACTTCGGATTTTTTAATAGCTGTTTATAGTTGCATTGGAGTAAAAAGGTCTTAATTCATTTTAAGTATAAATAATTCTAATTAATATATATAATTTATAAATTTATAGGAGTTATTTTTTGAAATTCCAAACATATATAAATGTCCATTAGTCTGCGTGTAATATGGTGTCGTAGATTCTGGTAGAAAATGTTGACTTGGAGTATGTGGTGTTTGTGTGTTAGGCGGGATTGTGGTTGGTTTTTATAAGTGGAAGTGTAAAGACAGAGCATTTGAGGAGATTATATACTCTCGAGGATCTCTTGTGTAAATACCCATCAATGGATAGTTTTGAGATAAAAGGTTCTTAAATATCACTCATGTGACGATGAAAATAATACAATCTACAAATAGTTTTTGTTAAATTATTGAACATTCTTTAAAGTTGCTTTAGTTTCTGATATATTTTGTAAATTCAGAATATATTTATTATTATAATTGTTACTATCATCTCAGTGGCAATATCGGAAGAGCAACTCAAGGATAGATTTTGGGTGGAACAGCGGAAAGATTATAAGAACTATTAGTGGATTTAATTATATATTGATGAAGGACTAAAACTGTATGTTGTCTCAATTCGGATTATGTTTTCAATATATTCTTCTGGTCTATCACAGAGTATTCTTGAGAGGAGAGTATTAAGAGATATTACTTTAATATTACAATATTAGAGAGAATAATAATAAAAAATTATATATTAAATTAATTAATGATAATAAATATATTAAATAGTTGTTTAATTAATTGAAATAAAATATACAAATTAAAACATATAATAAAATTCACACTAAATATCGAAGAGCTTCAAATTCAAAAGTCATTAGAATAACATGATCTGAGATGAAACAGATTTAATATAAATGCTATTTTAATATAATTTAAGTAGTAGAGAATAATGACGAGAAAGATGTCTTTACGAGAGGTATTATTAAATGCATGTTATTAGTTTATTGAGATAGATTAAAAATAGGTTCTTAATTACATCATTTAGATAAAAATTCCACATTAAAATATATGAAATTTAAATTTTGGTATATTTAATTATAGAGATAAATAATCAAAATACAATAAATATAAAATGATATATATACTCACGAGTTGAGAATACCACACACATACGTCAAAATAACTGAACGAATATATTTTAGATGTGTTTTTAATGAGTAATTAGAGGAAAAACGATATTTGTTTCGAAAAGATAGCTCTTAATAAAATTATAGATATATTTGGTGGTAAGTAAATTATAGTAAAATTCATTATTCAGTAAACGTAATTAGGTAGAACAATTTCATATTTATATTATATTTGTATAAATTTTTGAGTATATATATATTTTGAGAAATTCAAAACATAAAATGGTCCATAGCATAGATGATGATTTATACAACTAAGTCTGTAGATAAAAAGTGACCTCGAACGGCTTTGTTGGAGAATTTGTGGAGCTTATTTTTATTAAAGTGAGTGAAAACAGATGGTTCTCAGCCTCGGATTTTAAATAGACTGTTTGAGTGAGCTTTTTGGAGTAATTATAGGTTCTTAATTTTACATTAGTATAAAAAAAATAACAAATATTTCTCTGAATTAAATTTTAATAAGTTGAGATATTTCTCTTGTTACATTATCACAAGAACATAAATTACATGTCACATAAGACTGTCGTGCTGAAATATATCAAAAGAAATGAAACAAAGATAATAGGATTAGTATCTCTCGTATTGGGGTCTCTAGGTGAGGAATACGAAGGCTACACACATTACGAGAGGATTTCCTAAATAGTATTTATGGAGTAAGTGGTTTGGAGTAAAGGTTCTTATATCGCTATCATTTTATGATTTTAAATTAATATACTTACTTTTAAAATTTATTTGGTTATATATAAATTTGTTTTTTTTTGAGAGAATAAATTCAAACATTTATACATATCTGTTCATTTAGTCTCTCACTGATAATCATCAATTCGTTTATGTAATTATGATTTCCTATATTAATTGGGAAGCTTTTCCTTTATGGATAGATATGGGTTTTATCAAGTATAGTATGGATATATTACCCAAGCGATGGTGCACTTTATAGTTAACATTCTTCAATAGCTGCTCTTTTGATACGTTATTTATGGATGTTACATAATAATGGGGTTATATAACTATCCTAAGATAATTATAATACTATATTTACTATTATATTTCGAAACATATCTATCTCGAGTCTTATATTTTTTCTATTCTATGATATCTATTCAAACACCATATAATATTGACCTCAATAATGCTCTGATGAAATATAGAGTCCGGTGAGGAATTATAAAGTCTAGATTCTGTGAGTTATCTTACACGTAGTCTGCATAATATTCAATATACTTTTCCACTGGCTAAGAGGACTTAACAACTCTCATCGGATATGGGTTGTAGTAAATGCCAACTCTTTGATTTGTGCTTAACCTGAACATAGTGGAAGTCACTAAATAATATTGACATACTTGTTTCATTAGATGTTGAATCCTTATGTACAATCGTTCTAGTAGTTGACTTGAAACTGTTGACAATTTCTTCAACATCTATCATGCTAATACCCTTCCCACTCCCCAACCCCTACAGATTTATCTCACGTTAATAGTTTAGAAAAAGTTTTAATCTGTTGGTGCATTACATAAGAGGTCACTTCGAGTCGAATTGTTATTATCTCAGATGGGAGGTAAAGCATCTTTAAAGAACAATCAATTAGTTGTCTTCTATATCTTGTTTAATATTTTTTGTCCTCTGTTATTAAGGTTTTTGTGTGAATATTTTGTTGTTTTGTTGTTTTTGTTGTTTTTGTTGTTTTGCTTCACATGTCGAAAGATTTTTTTGAGTCCGGAGCAAAGCTTTTATTTCTAAACATCTTTATTTCTGTGTATATCATTGTTTCTAGTTTCCTTTTCGGTAGCTATTAACAGCAATAATATATGTCCACTGTTCATCCAATAAATCAATCATTTTTTATGCTCCTAAAGTTTCTGTTATATTTCCTATCTTCTTGCTATATACTTTTTATTGATGATCCTTCCCTTTTTTAAATTTTGGCACTCATGTTCGTGACTCTACCCTTCAGTGATTTCCCTACTTCGAACGGCATCTTATACAACCGAAAATTATGATGCCAAGAAAATGGTCTTTTAGCAACTGACCTCTCATCCTTTCCCTATTTCTAACTTAGTTAGAGAAAGAAAGGTACTGTGAATCCTCAGAAATATTCAACATAATCTTCCACATAAATTACAGCTTTTTAAAAATACACCTCATAATTTTTTCTGTCTTTAATATCTTGGTTATTTTCTTTGCTCGTCTTTCATAGAAGTATCACACAGATTCTATAGCCAAAGAAACTTTTAAAGAGACAATATGCTCTGAGACATCTTCCGAACTCTCTTTACGGACCCAGATTCTTGCTCTGCGTAGGAGTGTTATTCGTTCTTGTGTGGAATATTATTGAACGTCTGAGGTGATTTCATTGAACGTCTGAGGTGATTTCATTGGACGTCTGAGGTGAGTTCATTGAACGTCTGAGGTGATTTCACTCGTACAGCTTTTATTGAAAAGGATGAGTTAGAGGATGTCTTCTTATTGACTCTCCTGCTAAACTGACTGTACGATCAATTTTTGAAATTCTAACTATTGTACTAAGACTTCTTCTGAGATCTTAAGACGAATACCAGCCCCTTTGAGGAGAACTTATTAAAGCCACCACGCAGAGCATATTTTCACACACTCTAATCCTTTCTGCTTAGCTCTTGACCTTAGGCTTAACGACAATGCTCATTCTTACATAAAGCATTTAGTATTTTATTAAAATTGGTACTGTAACTTATATTTCAACTCAAAGAGCATAAATTTCAGGACAAGCTTATTAATGCTTATATTTTTGAAAATCCTAAATACAGGGCTTATTTATTATTATTATTATTATTATATTTATTATTATTATTATTATTATTATTATTATTATTATTATTATTATTATTATTATTATTATTATTATTATTATTATTATTATTATTATTATTATTATTATTATGTTATTGAAAACTCAATCAGTTTAATTCTCATGATAATTATATATAATTTATTAATTATTATATTATTATTATTATTATTTTTATTATTATTATTTTTATTATTATTATTATTATTATTATTATAATTAATTCATTAATTATTTATTATTACTAATATTCATTATTATTATTATTATTTATTATTAATGATATAAATTATGTGATTATTATTAATATTAAATATTATTATTATTATTATTTATTATTATATTCTTTATTTTTTTATTAGTGTTATACATATATATTTTAGAATTATATCTAGTCATTATATATGTATATAGAAATACATTTATTGTATATATGTATATATATTTAGTTGTGTCTATATATATATTATATATATATATATATTATATATATACTACACACCGGTATACTCAATATTTACCTACTACAACAAATTTATGTTAAATATTTAATAACGAATTAATTTTCTTCTAGGTTCAAAAAGGAATCCACCCTATTTTCTTTTCTAATTAAGGCAATTTGTAATCTTAATCTTATATATATATATATATAATATACTATATTATTTATGTGTATATAAATATATATTATATATATACTATATATAGTATAGTATATATATAATTATATACGAGTAATATATATATTATAATACTTAGAAGGCTTTACTATATATATATATATATATATAAATTGGATGCCAGATATCAACAGTGTATAGTGTGTATGATGTAGTGACAAAATTCTTTGTTCTAACTCACTCAGATGGGCAAAGTGTTGTGGTCAGTATTAGTGCATGATGATCAATTATATATAATCGTGTCGCGACGAAAGGTTGACAATATTCGAGACGATCACCTTATATATGATTATACTAAAGCAGTCGGTGTCTTGATCTCTTCACTGAGTATAGCTTGTATCAAAATCTTTGTGTATAGGATGGCCGGATTCAATATCCTAAGGTTTTTTAGGTGGAGCTTATAGTAACGGACCCCTACTACCCTTTTAGTATGTATTGTACGGCTTATTTAACTATCCATATATGATGTGTTGTATATATTATATGCACACAATGAGGTTGTAATTACTCAGAGGTTTTTACAGGGTCTATGTCTATATACGTAATATTATTCAATATCTACTCAGTTTTTTAGGGGCTGGAGACCTAGTCCCCCTTTTGGGGGTGGTACGGTTTATAATTTAACTACTCCGATATATGATTAAGTTGGTGATTACCTACTATTAATATGAAGGGGCTGTATACCGTGAGGTTTGAGATCGTACTCTATGTCAAATCTCAGTTTTTGGAGTAAGGCTCACTGGGGACCCCCACTACCTTTGGGTGAACGGTTATTATTAACTCCATATTAATGTGGCAAATACCTTATATATATAATAAGGGTGTATTATATACCAAGTATTCAAATAGCCTTCTACGATATATCTAATATCTCAGGTTTCTTGGGGCTGGTTGTGAATGCTCTATCACTTTTCTGGGGTATACGGTTATTAACTGTCCATAATATTATTATGTGAGAGTGTAACACGATCTTATATGAAGGCGTGTATATACACTCAAGTTATTCATCGTTCTTTATAATAATGAATACGATTTCAAATAAATTAATGGATTGTTTGGAAGGCTGTAAAATAGAGCACCAACCTAACCACAGTTGTGCTGGTTTTAAAGGCGGCGATTCATTTATAACCTTCTCTAAATTATGGAATACATTCAAAGATGGAGAGAGGTTATTATACCTTATTAAAGAAAGGTGTAGTAAACCCAATGTTACTACAAGGACAGTTCACGTCAATCATTCTGTCCCTCTTCAAGAGAATTTTTTGTGTGTAGGATGCAGACCCTCTCTTCTGGAGAACTAACTCGCTTTCTGGAATGATAAACTCGAGGTTCTTATTTTAAAACGTCATCATATTCATTTGAAGATGGTTTTACCTAATATTGAACCGGGTGTATACCAAGTTTCAACCTACTACTACGAGCGTCAATATCTCGGAGGTTTGGGTGGCTCGGAGACCCAATTTGTAACCACCCCCACCCTTGGGGGTGTAACGCTATTTAACTCCATATAGAATGATGTGGGCAACCTATAAGTGATAATTCTTGGTTGGTATACCCAAGTTTAAGCGTTCTTCTAGGACCGTCCTCAATATCTTAGGTTCTGGGGCTGGAGACCGTTCACTCCCTATAATCGCCAGCGACCTCTACTCATATTTTTGGCGGTGCATGATCCATCGTTTTCTTAATCCTTCTATTTCACGTGCTAGACGTAATGCAGCCTGTTTCACGTCACCACTCCTATGGGGGTGTTAATTAATTGAGAGATACCATGCATGCAAGCTCTATCCCGTTACTAAGTGAGTGCGGTGCGGTACGGGTGCGGTGGTGGTGCTTAGGCGGTATGGTGCTAGAGTGTTGTGCTGTGGCGATAGGTTTTGGTGTGGTATCCTCTTGCGGCTGAACGACTGGTGCGTATCAAGTTTGTGGCGAGTCTTATAGTAACGTGCTTACATAATCATAAATATATATATATAAATATATATAATGGTATATATATATATAGATACTTATATATATATATGATATTCTATATTATATATATATATATAATATATATATATATCATATGATATCTATATAATATAATATTTATATAGTACTAATAGTAATATAACTATTAACCAAGAAGAAGAAAATAGTTCAATAACTATAATAAATATCTTATGTTAACATATATAAGTGACATATAGTAAAGGTTATAGAGTAGATATTGAAAGTTAAAGAATTAATTATATATTTTTTGTTTTTTCTATTTTGTAGTTTTTGTTATAATTGTTTTTTTTCTGTTAATTCTTTTTTTTTTCCTTTCTAATGGTAGAATATTACTTAGTATGATGAATAGTTATTGATATGAGAAGAGAGAGAAGAGCAGAAGAGAGAGTAAATGAGAGAGAGAGAGAGAGCATCTAGAGATAAGGACTGAAGTACGAGAGTAATAGAGATGGATGAGAGTAAAGTATGAAAGAGAGAGTAAAAGTATGAGAGAGAAATGAAATGGACCTAAATTATATTATTAATTAATTTAATTTTATAATTAAATTATTAATATTAATTTTATATCTTATCAAAAAAAAAAAGCAATTATCAAAGAGCCAATTGAACACCGATTTATTCCCATTTCTTTCGGTTCCGGATCAAAAGAAATTGCAACTCCGCTAGCGCGAAAAAATTTCAGCTTTTTTTCTCTTTTTTAGCTTCTCCGGGGTTTGTTCGGCTGGAGGTCCAGGGCAAGGGTCGGGATAGGGTCTACTTCCCGGTTTTACTTCCGGCATTCACTCTAATAAGGTGTTTGTAAATCTACTCATCACAATGGACTATCAGGATAAAGTTATTGAAGGTATGTAAGATATGTCTGAATATATTACATGGAAATGGGGATTTTTCCTTTTTATCAGTATTGAGAACTTAACTTGGAAAATTGAATTTATGTTGAAGATGGTACTTTCCTTCTGATAGTTTCGATTCATAAGAAATTCTTTTGAGAGAGAAACAAATAGCAAAAAAAATTACTCATTTACAACTTTAAACTTTTTGTGGAATTTTGGAAGATTTTCCTTTGTTCTTATGCCCTTCACATCTTATTTTTAATACTGGTTCCTAATTTCCATAGTATGGCTGGAATAGATGGCGATATCTTTATTAATCGCTTCGCAGTAGAATATCTCTGGTCGTTTGTCATGTATGCCTTTGATAGTGGGTCATCACTCCTGCCTTCTTGTTTCTGTGCGCTCCGGTCTTAACCTATTCTACATCGTGGGAAAACGTTAGATAAACTCTGGAAAAACCCGAAGCATTCTATAGCAGGAACTAGCTAAACTTTATGAAAAGACAGAACCTTGCTTAAATATGTTAGAAACTCGCATTGAACTTGCAAGAGTGCTAGTTTCTATTACAGTCGACATCATGCTCTGTTTTATGTCCTTTAATAGACTATTTTCCTTTATGCCTAACAGCACAGCTAGAACCAGACGCTGGCTTGAGCTGCTATCTCCTATCTAGCGAATCAGAACATTCTTTTACTTTCCTCTTGCAACTTCATTTATCGTGCATGAAACATTCGAGAGAATCAGGAACAAATGCTTCAATTACTCTGAGTTTTGTCCTTCTTAGGCCTTAGAACGTTCAACGAGTAGTACACATCATCTGAATCTCATTAGCAGAGTTTGCTTACTAGTTATGTAATACTTCCATCGGAAAAGGAAGAATTTATAGGAACCGCTAGAAACTGATTGAAAAAACCAAAAAACTGCTTAAACCGTTAGAACTGCTTGAATTGAAAGAAGTGCTAGTTCTATAAAGTCGATCATCTTTATGTCCTTTAGAATTATTTTCTTTATGCATAACAGGGCTGCTTGAACTGCTAGTTCTAGCAAGGCCAACATTTTTGCGCTCCTTACAATTTTCATTTACGTGCATGACACCCTCACTTTCAGAATCAGAACCGATGTCAAATACTTCTGGAGTTCGGTCCTTCTTAGGCTTTAGAACGTTAACGATAGTACAATCATCTGAATCTTCATTAGTAACTTTCTCTGGAAACTGTAGATAATTCTGGAAAAGGAAGCATTTATAGAGGAACTGCTAGAACTTATTGAAAAACCAGAACTGCTTAAACTGTTAGAACTGATTGAATTGCAAGAAGTGCTAGTTCTATAAAGTCGATCATCTTTATGTCCTTTAGAATTATTTTCTTCATACATAACAGAGCTACTTGAACTGCTAGTGTTAGCAAGTCGAACATTTTTATGTTCCTTACGACTTTCATTTACGTGCATGACACCCTCACTTTCAGAGTCAGAACAGATGTCAATTACTTCTGGAGTTCTCTCCTTCTTAGGCTTTAAAGCGTTAACGATAATACAGTCGTCTGAATCTTCATTAGTAGTTTGCTTACTAGTCGTGTGATATTCCATTGGAAAGTAAGAATTTAAAGAGGAACTGCTAGAACTGATTGAAAAATCAAAACTGCTTAAACTGTTAGAACTGCTTGAATTAAAAGAAGTGCTAGTTCTATAAAGTCGATCATCTTTACGTCCTTTAGAATTATTTTCTTCATGCATAACAAAGCTGCTTGAACTGCTAGTGTTAGCAAGTCGAACATTTTTATGTTCCTTACGACTTTCATTTACGTGCATGACACCCTCAATTTCAGAGTCAGAACAGATGTCAATTACTTCTGGAGTTCTTACCTTCTTGGGCTTTAAAACGTTAACGATAATACAGTCGTCTAAATCTTCATTAGTAGTTTGCTTACTAGTCGCGTGATATTCCATTGTAAATTTTTGTAAAGAGTTCGGATCTTTGTAACGTTTGAGTCCTCCTCATGTAACTCTGTTTACGAATGTGAAGATTCAGCAAAATGTTCATTTAATATATATTATAATAGCTAACTACAAGTAGCTAATTTAAAAGAAGTAGAAAATATAAATCTTTTAATTTGTTAGAACATTGCAAATAAAAAAATAAAAATTATCAACACCAAACAAGGGTTTAAAAGAATAGAACTTTTTACAAATTGGACTTCGTTGTGTGAGTTTGATCATTTTAACCATTTAAGGATTGTCGAGCAATAATCCTAGTATATTACGATTAAGCAAAATCTTTGATGACTCTTGAAAGATAGAGAAATTGGAAGAAGTTAGAAATTGGTTAGGAATCTCCATGATCTCCTACAGCAGATTGTTCGGAAGTACAAAACAGAAGGTCAGTTTTGTAGGAAACTTTCCTATGCTTCTTTTTTGGCCCAATTAATCTGCATTAGAGTTGGTACACTTATATAAATAAATCGATGATTACTTAAGAATATTTGGGAAGCACCCTTGTGCCTGAGAAATTTAGGTTAAAAGAGTGGTTAGGCATTTTTGGGGTATAATTTTTGCATTTGAAGATATGTGGTTTTTCAAGTCTCTGTTTAAATAAATTGTAAGTAATCCTTCGTAAGAAGTCTTAGGTATGCATTTTGATTACATATATACAGATATTAAAGTAGGAAATGTTCGAAAGGTGTTGAGGAAATTCAGAAATTAATAATTTTCAACTTGGAGATTGGGAAATAAATCTTTATAAATTTCATCTCATAGTAAGTTAAGGCCCGTATTTATGAAAACTCTTTGAGAAATGGCTCAACTTTGCGTAAAGCTACCTCAGATGAGTATTTCTCCACTGCCTAAGAATCTTAAAACAAAGTTGATATTTTCAAACCATCCTCCTCATTTATTCGAAGCTACCTCATCGAGAATGATTACAAGAAAACACGTCTTCAATATTCATGACGTCAGAAACCAATAACCAATGAACACAAAGTAAACAAAAACTCAAAAACACACACACACACACCACACACACACACACACACACACACACCACACCACACACCACACTGCACATCACATCACACACCACACACTATATATTTTATATATATATATATATATATATATATATATATATATAATATATATATATATATATATCGATATATATATTATATATATCTATATATATCTATATATATATTATATATATATTATATATATATATAATATATATTATATATATATTTATATATAATATTATTATATATATAATATATATATTTACTATATATAGTATATATATATATTATATATATATTATTATATATCTATTATATATATATATAATATTATATTTATATATATTATATATATATATATTATATATATAATAATATTATTATATATATCCCTATGTTTATGTGAATTTAATGGCTCGCGTTTCTCTGAGTCATAAAATTTTAGGTTAATATTTTACACTCTTGTTTAAAATTTCTCCACTCCCGTAAAAAACAAATTATACTATGTTGTTAATTTTTTAGTTAAGGTGAAGCACTTTTAAATTTTAAAATTACTTTTATTTAATTATCTAAAGTTTAATGCAAATATATATATATATATATATATATATAATATATATATATATATATATATAATATATATTATATATATATTATATATATATATATATTATATATTATCTATATATATAATATATTATATATATATATATATATATATATATGATATATATATATATATATATCTAATATATATATAATGAAGGCCTTATTTATATATGTATTAAACAAAGTTTTTACAAGAGTCTTCAAAAGATGTTAAATTTTAGCTTTCGGTTCTTAATTTTCTGGACCCTCTTCAGACGATTTTATTTGAGACTAATAAATTATTAAAATTTTGTAAGATCTAAGCTAACAGGAGTTTGAACATATGAAACAGTAGTTTAAATTTTTAAGTAAATTTTTGCTTTTATTTTTGAAAATAATGTGTGGTAAAATGTTTGTTTTACATTGTGGGATTGAACGTATATTCTCCTTTTTGTAGTTTAAATATTAGGCAAGTTCTGTATGCATAGTGATTCTAGGAGTTTACGTTTGGTTGGGTCTAGTACCTCTAAAGATTGGGCACGATTTTTATGTTAAATCGTTGTGATTGAGACTATAAAAGATCTTATGCTGAGGTGAGAGCAGAATTTTGAGAGTCGGGGAATGCTTAGATAGTGTCTTATGTGAGCGAGTCTTCTCTGAATAAAATTATTTGTTTACCTATATAATGTGAGGGCAATTGATTGGCAGGGGATTTTGTATTGCATTGTGAGATGGTTATTTGTGTAAGTGAGTTGGAGGTTTGAAGATTCTTTTGAGAGAAGAGGTTTAAGGGAAGTTAGCTTTAAGGGATGAGGTAAAGTTTGAGGATTTGTTTAATGGGTAGGTGAAGGCATGGGGTAAATAGGTGAGGGATTGTGTGTTGGTCACAGTGGTTGGGTTGTAGAAATTTATTTTTTGCTTTTTTAGTGAACCTTTGATAATGTGGATTGGATAAGATAGTTTCTTGAACGTACTGAAAATGTATTACTTTCATTAGAAGAAGGTAGGAGAACCAGATGCCGCAGAGCTCTTAGGGCAAGAAGAGGAATAGAACACCAGATTTATAATGTTGAAGAATGTGTGGGAGTACCAATTGAATGTAAATGTAAATGTAAATGTAAATGTAAATGTAAATGTAAATGCAAATGTAAATGTAATATTAAATCTGGTGTTCTATCCTCTCTTTTCCTAAGAGCTTTCCCTATCTGTTTTAAGATATATGCGGGTAACTTTCTTTAGTTTGGCCGATGAAATATACTTATCATTATATTATCATTGATTAATTTAATTATTTAATTTAGAAAAAAAGGATAAAAAATATAAAATCATATAATAAAAAATCAAGTGATTTTTTAATAAAAATACGTAAAAAAATCAGTTGATTTAAATATTTGATCTTCTTTTGTGCCAATCCTGCTCTAGATCTAGACCTGGGGATAAATAAATTTGTAAAAGGTATATTAATTATTATTATTTATTATTATTAATTATTATTATATTTTATTATTATTATTATTATTATTATTATTAATTATTTATTATTCTTATTATTATATTATTATATTTTTTATTTATTATTATTATTATTATCTATTATTATTTTATTATTATTATCTATTATTATTAAATTATTATTTTAATTATTATTATTATTATTATTATTATTATTTATTATTTTATTATTTTATAAACAGACATTTAACTTTAAAGTAGAAACTACTACAAAAAAAATATTAACTATTTGCTGTTTAAGCAAAAAATTTAAAAAAATTTTAAAACAGATTCCAGTTCGGTAAATAAAAATGAACTTATTTGAATTTTGGAATGTTGTGGTGTAGGAAAATAAGTGTCTCCATGTTTTGGAGTTAAACGTCATCTCTTATCCTCAAACACTTCCCGCTTCTGAAAAAGCTTTTTAAAAAAATGAGACCCGTTGAACTTTATATAGTATATTCCTTTTTACTTATTAAATTTATTGATCCGCTTATCCAATTTTGGCTTACAGAACTAAGAGCTCCATTATGGATATGACAAATGCCAGCATACTTCTAGAGAGACTCCATTTGTTATCAGACAAGTTTTAAGTAGAATATTTAAGGTGTAGCGGAAGTCGAAAAGTTACGGTTCGGCGGACATTGGAACTTTCCAAGGTTCCGGAAAGTTCGGGTTCCGGCCGGAACCAAAATCTGGTTCCGGTCATCCCTAATATAAATAATATATAATATATAATAATATTATATATATATATATATATATCTATTATAATATATATATTATATATCATTATATATATATATATATATTATAATTATATATATATATTATATCTATATATATATAATATATATTATCATAATTTCGGGTTTGTATAGTGTATGAACTATGGCAATATTGTAATAAAACTGGCTACATGGCAGAGGGTATTAAATAGTCTATAGGGGACTAATTTTAAGTTTTTTAGTTTTCACCTATATACATAAATTTGTGCTTTGGAATAATTTCATAATTTTATATTTTAATAATTCAATGAACTTCAATCATGGAATTATTTAAAGTTTCGGATGTTCAGATGTTTGGAGATTTGGAGGTTTGGAAATTTGGACGTTTGTAGGTTTAGAGGTTTGGAAGTTTGAAGGTTTATTTTAGCTAATGTAAATTGTATTTTCGGCAAAACAAAAAAAATTATGCCTTCCTGATATTACAAGACATTAACGATTTGAAAACTTTTTGGAAGCCGTCGAATAATTTCAAACTTGTTGACGTAAATAGTATATATTATATTACTATATATATATATATATATTATATATATATATTATATATATATATATATTAATATTTATATATAAATATATATATATAGTTATATTATTATATATATAATATTATATAATATTTATATATGCCAAACCTACATAAACACCATAAAGGCCCATATTAATCTTTCGGCAGCTACTAAACAGTCTATCAGTAAAAGTTAGGGATAGACGGCACAGTGGATCAGTTAAGTTTAGGGCTACTTTTACGGGACAGTGAGTCAACGAGCCCCTAACATGGAGTTATTTACCCTTTTTTTAGGGGGCTTGAGCCGATGGGGAAGCGGGAGGGGGGGCACCGTTTCATACCTCCGAGGGGATGGGTCGGAGGAGCCCCCGCGACACCAAAGACCAAAGAGCGGGGGTTCCCGGAGACCATTCCCGGAGGGGGGGATTAGTCCCCCGTAGTCACCTAGAGGCCGAGAGACCCCGTCTCTGACATTGGGGCGGACTACCCGTGGTTATTCGTTAGTGATATACCCCAAAAAACATAAAATCCCCAAATGAGTCTTTTGGACATTTATTCGGCAACAATCCTATTCGTCTCTATAAAATCTCCAAACTCATTTGGGGACATTTGATTTACTATAGTATAATATATTATATATTATATATTATATATATATAATATATATATATATATTATTAATTATATTATATATAATATATATATATATATATATATATATATATTGAACGACAAGCGAAAAGTGCGCACTTCTGACGTCACAGTCAAACGTGACCCATGAAGAGTCTGACGTTGGACTATGACGTCACGCGCTTCAGGTATATCTACATACGAACGAAGCTCCGTTGGAATGTAAATCTTTCCCATATATATATATATATATATATATTATATATATATATTATATATATATATATATATATATATTATATATATATATTATATATATATATATATATATATAAAATATATATATAATATCTTTTTAATTTTTTTTTCAAATACTTTTTTTATCATTTTATTTATTTAATTATATTCAGTCTATATCATTTTATATATTTTATATTTTATCATTTCAATTATTATTATAATTTTTGGGAGTATTTTTTTTTTTTAAATTCCTACCACGGCGACTCGGGATGATATAGAGTCCCCATCCTGGATGAAAAATAAAAGCCGTACGAACCTTGTCAGACGTAAGATAAATACACATTAATTTCATTATTTATTTTTTTTTATGAAATTTTTATTACTTGCTACCACGATTTCTATATTTAATACCTATTTATCTAACTTTTACTTTAAATAAACTACTTTCAAAAGTCTCCTAATTTTTCGGAACTAAAATGCAACTTCACATATATATATATATATATATATATATATATATATATATTATATATATATATATATAATATTTATATATATATATAAATAGTATTATATCTATACTATTATAATATATATTATACATGTATATGTGAGATTATTGCCAAATATATAATATATAATTTATCTATGTATATTACTTAGTTGAAATTAATAATTCGTAGTTTCTTTTATTTTGAAACATTTTAGTTTTGTTTTGATTGCAGAAAACTTTTGTTTGTATTATTTTTAATTTAATTATTATTTTATTTAATTTTTTACTTGTTACTGAACTTTAACCCAAATGTGCTCTCTTCTTAAAATTCAATTTCCAAGTACTTTAAGTCTTTTTATGCTAAATCGCTAGTTTAAATTTATAGCACTTCAAGATTTTCCCATATTCTTCTGAACCTTCCTTCTAATGCTTCTCTTTTTCGCCTCCCTTCTAGTTTCCCCACGTTCAAAACTCTGACAGCCGAATTATATATATATATATATATATATATATATTATATCGTATCTATATATATATATATATCTATTTATATATATTATATATATATATATCTATCTTATATATATATATATATATATATATATCCTATAAATATATATAGTATGGACTTGCGAAGTTGGTGGCTTTCTTTTGTGAGCAAAGCACCTATATAAGAGGAATGATATTAAAGATCATATTTTGAATGAAAGGTATTTATTCAACATAGGTAAATGAAGTAACAAAATCCTTCTGTTGAAGATACTCTTTCTCGTGTCAATTGTAGTTCCGATGTTCCGCGCGTTACCTCCCTGCCTGACTCTTCTTTTTGGAAACTTGCTATCCGAGATTAGGAGTACGCGGCCTTCCTTAAATTACCTCCCTTGCCGAAAGTTGCGATCTGAGATTTGGAGGAGTTCTGGAGAGAGTATCTTGAGTGAGATTTATTTCTTCTGATTATTTTTATTGATAATTTTTTTAATGATCGAGTATCTCAACAGGACGAGTTTATATATTATTTCATCTCGACTTATGCTAAAATTTTGCTCGCGCAAATCTTAGCATAAATACGAAAATAAATTGAAATCCTTTACAAAGTTATAATGGATTCCTACATTACTTACCACGTAGTCTAAACAGGAGTTGGAAAGCCATGCTATAATAATTATACAAGATATAAAAACTAACCTTCATTCAAATGTATACATATTTGTGGGCATTTAACAATGCGCACAAACATATAAAACATTTCAATGAGGTAAAAAGAATAAGTAAAATACATAAAGTAATAGTACTTTCAAATGAAAGCATATTTAATTATGTCCGAAGACATAAGTAGACATACAAACATATGAAGGCAAAAATAGTATACAGAAATGCAAGAATAATTTCAAATAGAAGCATATCTTATTACATTTGGAGATTCTAAAACATACTACATATTTGAATAAATCAAATTTAATAATGTTTAATATATACAGAAAATGAAAAGGTTGCATTTAAACACAAGAGCATATTTGGTTTATCCGTTAGATGTATATAAACAACATACAAACATTTAAATGTATAAAAGTACATAAATGTTTATACATTTCTTGATATAAGACAATTGAGTTATTCACAAGGTTAAATAGCCACATCGATCGAACCGTTGAATCCAAGGAAAGGTCCAGTATTAGGCGTTTCTAATGTATCCTGATTTGATCAATGTGCAGGAAATAGTTTTCGAAGCTGTAGTTACGAACGAAACATTGCGTGACATATGTGAAGGCGGAAGTTGCTTGAAATTTTGGTCTTATTTGAAAAATTTTTCATACATTAAAGGGACGCGGTCACAAGAACCATTTAGAATTCGCAAAGGAATCAGAGTTCGTAGTGGACTCCAAAAATGAGTTTCTGCCCATAATCCAAACTTGAATGATGAAAGAAATCCATACCGTAAAGAAAGTTTGCTATGTCTGAGAATGAATCCTCGAACTGTGATAGTTGGGAAAAGATGAAGACCATAATCCAAAAATTAATTACAAATGAAAATTGAAGTCCGTATCGATAATGTTCGTATTCTTGAGTCTTCTTCGAGTGTTCTGATTGAGAATTTTAGTAATGAATTGTAGTTTTTTTCTTTTTCTTTCTTCATTTTGTCTGTTTTTTCTTTGGTTATCAGACAGGCGCTGATTGGAAGTTCAGGGGCTTCTTCTCCGGGGTTAAAATTAATATTAGGGTACGCTTGCTAGATTGGTGCTTCTTTTGTGAGCAAGCACACTATATAAGAGGATGTTGGTAATTAAATCATATTTGAAATGATGTTTTAATTCAACATAAGTAAAGAAGTAACAAAAGTCTTCAGTTGAGATACTCTTTCTTCGCAAGTCTTTTAGTTGTTACGGACTTTCCCGCGTTTACCTCCCTTGCCTGACTCCTCTTTTGGAAAACTTGCTCTTGAGATTCGGAGTCGGACTTTCCTTAAATTTACATCCCTTGCCGAAAGTTGCGCTTTGAAGTTTGGAGTTCTGGAGAGAGTATTTTGAGAGATCTATTTCTTCTGATTCTTTTTTTATTGATCCATTCTTTTAATTATGCGTATCTCACGGAACGAGTTTATTATAATTTCATTTCGACCTAGGTTAAATTTTGCGCTCGCGCAAATTTAGCCATAAGTACGAAACATAATTGAAATTTTTACAAAGTTATAATGGAGTACTACATATACCTATATATATATATATATATTATATATATATATATATATATTATATATATATATATATAATATATTTTATATATATATATATATATTTAAATATATATATATATATATATATATATATATGTATATATATATAAGACCTTATGAGTTTCATGGCGAAGAAAATGTTATTTCTAATTTTTTTTTCATGTATTAGTAGTATATGGTACTAGCTTTATGGTACTACTTAAGATGGGAACGATTAGGATACGAAATATGAAAATATTAAAACTTAATTACAAAAGTAAGCCAAAACGTTCATTTTGCATGAGAAAGAAAACGCATTTCAGTGCTACAATTTAAGATAGTGCAAAAAATAATGTTTCGATGGAAAATTCGTTCCCAATTGGATTTTTTTCTTCATATAATGTTGCTGTGTAAAATTAACAACACGTATCATAACCTGAACTAGAAAGCCGTAAAAAAAACCTAACCAATATGAATCGACGATGCAACAAACCTCTAATCTAACCCATATGGATCGGCGATGCAGTAAACTTATATCTAAAGGGGATGCTTCAATCTTTGGCTGGGGCTGAGCCCCATTTTCACTCCCCCCTAAAAATGGACATAAAATTCGGAATCTTCAGCCGATTTTGACCCTATAAACACCAAATTGTAGCTTTTTTTGCCCTCTAAAACGTTGTTTTCTGGTGTTTTTCTGTGCCTGTAGTAATTCTTTCAGAATTTTCAATTTTTCAAAATCCATGTTTTTGACTATTTTCATATCAACTTTCAAATTTTTTTGCGAAATGACTTCAAACTTGAAATATGCATAGATGGGTCCATTACCTACAATAATTACGTAGAACATTTTCGAATTTTTTAGTTTTGTGCTTAGCGTTGTCCAATTTCCAAACCCATTTTTTTTAATTTGAAAAGTGAAAAATTGAAATATTTTTTTTGTCTACTTATCCGATCAACATCAAATTTTCAGGGCTTGTATAGTCGGGAAAGATGCATCTTTTTTACTTAGATAATTTTTCTTGTATACTCAATAGAAATTTTTTTAAAAATTTTCAAAAAATTTTTTTTTTGAAAATTTGTTCCAAGAACAAATTACTTGCATTAACAAGAAATTATCTATGTAAAAAGATTGCATCTTGCCCGACTATACAAGCCCTGAAAGTTTGATGTTGATCGAATGAGTAAAAAAAAAATGTCAATTTTTTCACTTTTCAAATTTAAAAAAAATGGGTTTGGAAATTGACAACGCTGGCACAAAAACTAAAAAATTCGAAAATGTTCTTAGTAATTACGCCGGTAATGGACCACTCTATGCATATTTCAAGTTTGCAGTCATTTTGCCACAAAAATCTGAAAGTGGATATGAAAATAGGGAGACCTGATTTTGAAAATTTAAATAACCGAAAGAATACTACAGTCACAGAAAAAACACCGGAAAACAACGTTTTGAAGGGCAAAAAAAGCTCAGTTTGGTGTTTAAAAGGTCAAAATCGGCTGAAATTCCGAATTTTATGTCCATTTTAGGGGGCGCGTAAATTAAAATTAGGCTACGCCCGAGCAAAATATTGGATCATCCCCTAAACTTAACTTTTTTTTCTCTAGTTCTCGGGTTCTTCTAAATAAGATTTTTTTACATTTACTAATTCTTCCCGATTCTTGGTAGCTGCCAAACATACGATGCTTTAAAAAGTACGATATTATTAAATACCAAATTTCTTTTGTATTTAAAATTTTTTGATAATGTTTATTCCCAATGAAATTTATTGTTAGCATCATATAATATATGAATAACAATATATGAAAAAATATAAAAAAATACTTTTTTCTGCTCTATAAATTCATAAATATATATATATATATATATATATATATATATATATATATATATATATATATATAATATCATATATTATATAATATATATATAATATATTATATATATTATATATTATATATATTATATATATTATATATATTATTATATATATATTATATATATATATATATAAATTATATATATATATATTATATATATTAAGTTTAAACATGTAAATTCATATGCTTGGAAATACTGAAAAAAAATAATAATAAAATAATATAAACGCGTTTAAATTCTCCGAGTATTGAAAATATGCTGCTTCAAATTTATTAGCTCGTTACTCTGATTGGCATAAACGTAGACTGAGCTTAGCCAGCTCAAGAATCTAGATGGTAAAAATATCGTCATATTGAATTCATGGAAAGTTCAGGGCCTCTGCGTAGTTGCACAGTTGTGTATTTCTTCTATTTCTCCAGTGTGAGAGCCCATTTAGGTGGTTTCTGAATATTTCTTCTACGAAAAGCAATAATCATTAATTTAAACATAATATTATT
>JABUQX010020709.1:0-37979 GCA_015478945.1 Trachelipus rathkii
AATAAAAAAATACATCTCAGAAACTGTCCTCAGTACAAACACCCCACACCCCTTACAACTGAAACACTATGCAGACAACTACTCAAAAACCTCAAAAATCACAGCTACATGACCAGAATCATCCTAAACTACACTTAACAAACACCTTCGTGAAAAAGCCACTGTCTCCTATTCAACAAATCTTCAACAAACAATTAATTAACATGTATACCTCAATATGAAACAACGCAGTCATACTCCCAAAACCAAATAAAAAAGATCAGTCCCTCTCACCGCCAACTTTCCCTTTCCATCATAAACTCTGAGAAGACTATATTAAAGACATAAATCTCCCTTCTTCATCACTCTCCAGCATCCAACATTGCTGTTAAAGCAATCCACCACAACACCAGCCTACTATCTCACCCAACACCATTTATCAAATCGCTCAAACACCCCTCCCATAACGACTCCATTCTCACAGCAATCGATATCAACAAACTTACACATTTCACCACACATTCTATTTCAACGAAAGATCATTCCAATCCCCCTTTAAACAATAACGCAAAAAAGGCTTTCTAATTATCACTAATCGTTTTTCCAAAGATTCATCCACCAAATCAAAGACAATCCTTCCCTCCCATATAAATTACAAATCCAATTAAATTACAAAAACGGCTTCCACACTGTCCACTTCATCTCCATCCTTTTCTAGATCTTTAGCAACACTCCCATCCCAAATCCCACCAAACTACAAATAATAAATAACTCACTATTTCAGAATAAATTATTTATCATTCGTTCACACAGAATATAACTTAAACATTTAAAACTTGTTACTCCAACTACGTAATGGAACCGCCCCTCCTCAAATCCTCCATGCACCCTCCTAAAACCGGGGACCCACCAATCATCCCAATACAATTCTTCTTAACAGACAATCCCTCCTCAAATAAAACCCAAAAATATTAGAATCCACCGTATAGACCACGCACCACATTTACTATCGCCATCACACGGCCCAATACCCATCAACAACGGAAACTAGCAGACACCCTCAACCCGTTTCCAAGCACAAACTTCAATGACAGGAAACACACCTTACCACCACTTAAACAACTCTCAGAACACAAATAACTATCAGCATCCCCCTATGGTCCATCACTGTCCAAAATCGAAACAAAAAAAATTAAAATCACACAATAAACACCGCCCTAAATCATCACTGAGATCGCCATCACAATTTAACCCCCAGCCAACCATTACATGATGAACTACATCTTCCTATTCCCACCTAGATAGGGTAAGCTCAATCATAACCAGAGAAACCTTAAAATCCAACCCCCCATTTACCCAAATATTTATTCCAACCTCAGACCACAGACTTAAAAAATCCCCAACCCTTTCACCACCAGCAATCATACGAACATCTACATTATCTCGCCCCTCCCCTCCCAGATAAACATGAGTACTCAATCCAACACACAAACTAACCCACAACACAAAACCCCATACATAATAAATTAAACCACTCCCCCCTCCACAAAATCCCATAAGAAACCTTCCGAAGACCATTTGACACACCCGGAGCAGATCAGCTCACAACCCATAATATTCTATACAACATTTTTTTATTTTATTTTTTTTTTTTTTTTTCTACAGTTGCCCCACTCCACGGCAAGCCCCTATTCAAAGAGAGGTTTCATCCTCAGGAAGCTCACCACACGCAAAATAGCAGATAGCACAGACGAGCATGGCTTCTAATGGAAGGAGATACAATCAGCAGGAAGAACACAATGGAGAGATCCACAAACGAGTGCAGGAAGAAGAACACAGCAGGCAACTGAACCTGATACCAATCATCCACAAAATCAGCGCAGACACAACTTTGCTACGAGGCTCGCAAATATGTACTGCAGTAACATCCCCCAGCACCATGCTGCCGAAGGGGCGGTACCTAAAAAAGAGATAGCAACATAACACGGGGATAAGAAGAAATGGGAGGCAACCCAGAGAGCAATACGAAAAGTTTAAAAGTGTTATTAGAAATATATCAAACTAACCAATGTACCTCCCAACCTGCACCAGATGTACACATATCCCAGACAATGGAGCACCTCACTTCTGGGGGTGCTGCCCGCTCTCGGACTCCCATGCCGAACTTCTCATATCTCCCTTCTCACACTTGACTGCCCAAGAGCGTGGCGCGTCCTAACCGAGGTGCCCCCAATGAGGTAGTCAGCAGCAGAAAGGATAATTTCATATATATAAATATAAAAATTAATATAATTATAATATATATAATATAATTATATATAAGATAATATAATATATAAATATATATAAATATATATAATATTATATTTATACTATAATATCTGAATGAAATTCAAAAAAAAATATTCAACTACCGACTTCCGGACTCCCAGATCAAGAATAAAAACCGACTCACGACTACTCTAAAGTCGATATTTAAACGGAATTCCCGACTCCTGATCACTCCCAATGAAACAATTCATACAAACACCTAAACATTGTACGATTATAGTAGCATCGCTCCTCGCTCACTTTGAATAATTCGTTAATGCAAAATACACAAGTACATTTTATCTTAAGAACTCATGGAGGATTAACCCTCTTTAAATATTTCCTCAATTAATGCGTAAAAACAATTCCCAATTCACTTAGGAATTCATTACTGTATAAAAAAAAAAAATGAATTCAATAAAAGGATTACCGTCTCTACCACATAAAATGTACTAATATTGTCAACTCATACTTGCACACGTATGCCAACAACCATCGCGCCGAATAGTCAGTTGATTCAACCTCAAGCGTAATGTTTTCACTAAAAAAAATAAACAAAAATAAAACAGATATATATCAAAAAAAAATAAAAAAAGACAAAGTCAATCACCAACAGCAGTAGTTTATTATTGATAGTTTTCTGTGCAAAACGATGCGATATATTGACCATGCCTGTACTAAGCGATCACAGGCTCGCTATAATTCCTTGATTCGGAAAGTAGATTCTTTAACTAATCCTTTGCATATTTTTAGAGGTGTTTATATATTACATTATATTATATCAATTCATATTTACCTAGTCATTATGCAGAAATTATTACATAAGTTATAACACAATTAATAGAACACAATTATATATTCTCTAGAATAGCAGTTAGATTAGTTAAAATTAATTAAAAATACTGGACTCTGGGTCCTTAACTTACAGGAAGTGCTACCAACCCTATTTAAATGAGAACAATGCCCTACAACATTAGAATAGCAATACACTAAACTGATTCATATTGTGATTTATATGCATAAGAATAAAAATTACTATATATTGATAAATATATAGATAGATTTTATTAATATTTTCTAGTTTATAATTTTATATATTGCAGTTATATTGGACACGATATGCTTGGACTTTTGGATGTAATTCGGAAATAAGCAGACTCATATGACGAAATATTATTAATATAATTTTTAAAGATAAGAAATACTCACAACACCTTCTATGGATTCTTTATTAGCGCTAAATAGATGATTATTAAGAATTAGTATATACCCTAATTAACATTATTCTGCTTATTGAATATTATAGAGCTCAGGACGTTCTATAGCTTATAAGAGACTAATAAAGTGATCTGTGAAAATTCCGATAATTCATACTAGACTCACAACTTTTTTTTCCCAAGAAGAAAAAAAACTAGATTATAAAAATACATTATAGAAGTTTTCTACCTGTAAACTTTTCTATTCTCAGTGACTCTACCCAAATAGTTTCTTGTTTCATCACTCTAATATAATTTTAGATATATATATTAACTATACTTATAATATATATATACTCACGAGCACGTGAATTGGAAACCAACTATTTCTAACAACTATCTCTGCATGCCACAGCGCATATTACTTGCTTCTGATACTAGTATAAGTTGTCTTGATCTGATTGGGTATAAAAAGAGTCAATCAAGAAGGGAAAATCATATAATACTTATTTATACATAAAGAGAATAGCCATACATATAATAAGATATATATTAGTTGGCATTAACACTCCCAATAACCAAACAAGCTTGGAGCTCACACCGTATTTCACAATCCTGATCTTTCCTATAATCCTATATGCGACCATTATCTATTCTATACACTTTTGACTCGCACACTTACAAAGTTATTATGGCGTGACGATTTAACAGAACTAAAATTTAACTGTAGTCTAATATTACTCTATTTTATTTTATTTTTAATAATTATAATCTATCCAGATAAATTTATAAAAATCTGTAAAAAAATATGGGACTAATTAATAATTATCCAATCCCAACCTTCAGAATGTTTTTCATCTCACTATCCAAGATTTATTTTGATCACCAAGCTTAATTACTTAACAGTCTTATTCTCATTCTTATTATTGTAGATTAACTTTATTAAGTAAAGAATATTGATATCATAATCTCTAAAATGGTCTAACCTAGTCTAATTAGAAAACTCTTTTATTATTTATATAGCCACTCTGATACTACTTTACTAATCTTACCTATATTTAGTCTATAGTAACACGCTTATTCCTCAGACCATGTCCTCCAATTATCACTTAACAGATATTTCCTTGTATTGAAGCAGTGCTTACTCTATGGAGTTGCCTATTGCCTCATATAAAATCTAGTCATTTATAAGTTATTTCTTAAATATAATAATAATAAATCTTAAATATTTAGAAAATATTTTACCTTATTATAATGCCGATAGGACAACTATGATATTTAAGTTACTAATACTATATAAACCAAACGGTATTGGTATAAAATAATAATACTATAAAAAGCATTATGATATTAATAAATAATCAGATACTAATACAGATATATATATATATCTTGAATATATATTTTACTATATACATTTATATAAGTTTAGATATAAAATATAATATATATTAATTGAAAAGAAAATTATAGAATTAATAAGAGTTATAAGGAGCTAATAAAGTAACAAATAACAACTTATGTGAAAACATAAACAGTCAAAATCCCTTAATGACATGATGCTTAATATAAAAGTTATTAATTATAAAGATAAGAATAAAATTAGAATTAGAGAGCGTTTGAAAGAAAGAAAAGGAATAATATATAAATAACGTATATTCTATCTACTATGTATTTAAGTTTGTTTGATATAAACAGAAAAACAAATAATTAAAAAAAATAACCACCTTAAGCCTTAAAAGGTTAGTCAAAATACATATTATTAAATATAAACAATACTATAATAAGATAATAGTAGAAGTAATAATAAATATAATATCGTCACTTCAACACCTGCCTCTTACGCTCTTATTATAACTTACTATAAATGTCTTCTATACATATTTACATATGTTTAGTTTACGCGCTATAGAGAGTATTTATACTAACTATGCACCGCGAGGCTATTCATATCCGAATAGAAGAGTTATCATAAAATTATAGGATGCTATGTAAGAAGTTTATTAGTCCATATATCTCATGTATAACAGACGCTTTACGAGCACAAACGAGTGATCTAATAAGTATAAAACTGCAATGTAGTGTAAAGAGACAATGAAGATTCTTAACTGATCAAGCACGAGCAGCAGAAAGCAGAAACCGAATTGAAGATCTTCAAAACTTCTATCGCATTCAGACACTGGCGTGCATCAGCTGGTCCAGTCCTGTTTACAGTCTTCTGAATTATCAGACTTAATCTTAAGTTGCACTTAGATGGTATTCAATTAACAATTTATTAACTTAAATCTATCGGAGAATGAACTTTAAAGTTAATGCTGCTCTAAACCACAATGGCATCTCTGACATTTGAATGCGAGTCACTCGAACAGATCACAGACACTACTTTTCGAGACCACCTTCTCTTTTGCATTCTTCAATAAACACCATCCAACTCCTTCCGCTGAATCGCTGGCCTGTCATCAATTCAGACCGACCTCCTAACCTACATTCACCTTTCATCGTCTCCACACAGCTGAAGGTGGGTCGGTTATAAACTCAATCTATATGATCTGCCAACCTTCCCAATGTACGGGCGTACCGAAGAGATGTGATCCTTCCAAATACAAAAATATGTGAGTATTTAAGAAATCTTATAGATTACTCTATTCTTTTCATACTGTGAATATTCACTTATAACTACGATACACTCTTACTTAATGCTCATTATTTTTTCAGAAAAATTTCCCTTTCTATCCAGTGTTGTATATTAGTGTTTCAGTGCACAAGTGAAACTTTACTAAATTTCTCTCAAGATTCTAAAGAGTCTCACCTGCGCTGAGAGTTGGGTCAATAACTAGACATATACAACAGAACTAGACTTCAATCTTACCAATCATATTTCACGTACACACTTGGAGCCGGTCCCACAATACGCCGTCTACATTTCGTAATGTTTATCCCTACCACAGAACTCAGATAAATAATAGCAATCTATATATAATATATATGAGTAGAAGAACATACTGACATACCTGGATATAAAATACTTCTATAGCAATAATATATATATACTATCATATATAATATACTATATAATATATATATATACTAGTTAACATATTAAATTTTCACTTAATATTACATACACAGATATTACGTATTTTATTAAAATATTTTAACTTCGAAGTAGTTATAGACTTGGCCCCCTAAGGTCATATAAAAAAAATAATCACTTATTATTCATTAGAAGATAATATTTATATAAGGGGTAAAAGAAAATAAAGTATCCTAAACCTGCCTTTAATGAACATTGAACATCATTCATTAACTCAATTGGTTCGCCAACACCATCCACTGATTAACGTCCATGATAGATCACATTTAGAGTTCGTATACATACCGTACAAAAAATATACAAGTTTTATTTTAACGAAAAAATTCTTACAAGCAATGGTATGTTCTATGGTGCCTTTGGAACCATACTCTAAGTAACATTCATGGTGCTACTCTTTGAATCTATTTGGCTTAAAATGAGATGACGCAAAAAAGAAACTTGAGAACCGTGATGTCCATACCCAGTAATGTATTTAAATCTGCTGTACATGTTTAACTCCTTCTCACTTAGTTATACTATCTTTTCAAGACAAGGAATATTATAATGTTACCAGTCATACAATTCAACACAACAAGATATTAAATCTCAGTATCTATATGAGTAACTAATGTCGAGACATAATTTGTCGTTATTTTATTTCGGCTAAATTTATTTATATAAACTTATTAATATATACGCTGATTTCACACAACATAAACCTATTATACATCTTTATTATCTTACCTTTTTTTAGTATTTAGTTAATTTACAGTATTATAAATAATTAAATAAACGTTAAGACATAATCGTCAAATGGAGAGATTGAAAGAATCTATAGTCATTCTACTGATATATAGTACACTTTCTCTAACATTATTTCTATAATTTAAAATATTGTCTTTCTTAATACATTATTTATTAGTTATACGAGCAACTTAATTCCAGTCCTATTCGTATATCATTATTAATGACATTTATTAATTATCTAAAGATGATGTTTTGCAAGTTAAGTTGATAGGCTTCTCGTGATGTGAAATCGAAAGATCGTTCGAATGTACTCGAAGTGAGAGCGAGATAAGTTCATCCTGGTAAGGAATAAATTGGGTCGTTACAAGAAAACTTCCATATGTATCTATGGGGATTTTGGGTAGGGCGAACCTAGAAAAGATATCCCGAATCTTAGTCTAGAGAGCTCAATGGGTGCTGATATTATACTACTCCTTTGAGGTGATTTTCCACCTATATGATGATTAATAAAGATTATTTTCTCATTTGGGTTACATTCAGATATTAGAGAAAATGGAATGAGTCTTAGAATATGTACTAAAATAAGACCATAAGAGTGTTTTCCAGTAATTTACGTAATTTACTCAATGCGAACTAAGCAATGAAGATGGAATAGCTGTTACACGTTGAGTAAATGAAATTCTAGCGATACGAGTGAGGTTAGTGAGAATTAAAGATAGCAGTTTGGATAACGATAGTGTTACAGATTTTAAAATTTACTCACACTAAGAATGAGCATTGTTGTTAAAGTTTGGGTAAAAAAAAACGTAATTCCAGGTCACTGGTCGGAATCTGCAAGAGATCGTAGTCATGAGAATTTTCAAGAGATGACAAGGTACGAGATAAAAGTGGTTTTTTGATAAGTAAACGGAGAATAGAGTCAAAGTATTGGTTGTGAAGATTGAGGTACCTCAGTGTGGAAGATGTATAGAAAGGCGACAGATCTAGGTGCAGAAGGTCTATGAGAAGTTAATAGATAATTTAGATGAAGATGATGTTGGATGAGTGAGATTGAGAGTAGAAAGGAGATGAACGAGGTGAGTGAGCTAGAATTTAGTTGAAGTCAATGGTATATTAGCAGGAAAAGGCAGACAGAAGGTATGTCTGAGTGACAAACTACAAATCATACTTGTGGAGCTCAAAAAGGAGAGAATCAGTGAACCGAGAAATTCGCCAAGAAAGCTGGAAAAAACCTAGGCTCTGTTGTCTTATGTCGTGTAGAGAGAAATGTATCAAAGATAAATGTTAACCATGGTATCAGTGATTGATAGCTTAACTATCGCGTAGATTAAACGAAAATTAAAGATAAGCCAATGTGCTAATCTACAGCATGGACAATCTTAGGCATGTAGGTGTTATGAAGAAATGCATAAGTAACAAGAATGGGGTACTAGATAGAAATTAGTTAATCAGGGTAACTATTGGAGTGACAGAGATTTGGAATATCAGTATGGCGGAGAATAGACTCTTCATGATTCCAGATTGAAAATAAGCAGAGAAGAGAGATAGGAAGAGAAGAGGGAGAGAGAGAGAGACGAGCAGAATAGAAGAGGAAGGTAGGAAAGTGAGTGGGAGCAACAGGAAGGAGATAGAATGAATATGCGGAGATCTGTTTGAGAGAGAATGAACGAGGATCATGATAGATTGAGAAGATGAAAGAGTGGTGTGTTCTAGTTAATATAATAGATATACTGAATAATAGTACGTAGGAACTATAGTTATTTATATATTAGTAATATATAGATAAGATATACTATATCCTCAGAAATAGACAATATTGGTGTGAGGCAGTAATGAAGTCCTGTAAGAGAGAAATCTAGTAATTTCTTTTTATACTTATATTAGGTATATATATAAGGCTAAAGTAAAAGCGTTACATTAATATGAGCATTGGCCGGTTGTTATGGATCGGGGCCCCACCGTTGAATAATAAGTATAATTAATAACCTACTTAAAGTAATTATCCCATAGTGAGCGTCCGTCGCTGTCCCATGAAGCTTGGTGATCTTTCTGTCTGACCGACTATTCACTAATAATGACGAGGCTACTAAGCTGGACTTTCCTTTCACAGTTGTCATTACTCTCACTGTCTTTTCCTTCCGACGCTTGTAGTGCTCTACTCCCATCTATGGAAAATAAAGAGATAGAAAGAAAAGAAAGCAATAATATTATAATATATTAAATTTATATATAATATAATATATAATATAATATAATATATATTATATATATAATATATAATAATTATATATATAGTAATATAGTATAAAAAAACAAACAAATTCAAAACAAGCGTATAGGAAACCAAATATCTTCACAGAATTTCAACAACTAAATTCAATCCATTTATCCCGGATGTTTATAAAATTAATTTACTAAAATGCTTTTACATAGAAAAATAAGATTCTCATCTACACATTAAATCTTTCGAATGAATGGACTCTAAGACGCCTATTCTAAAGAATAGGTTCCAATGTTATCATTAACAATATATTAGAACAACTTAGTTAAATATACATCCAAAATCTATGCACAAATTAACCAACCTAAAGAAATTCATGTAATGCAAATTACCTTTATGCTAAATGATTTTAAAACCCTTGTGCATGGAAATATTAAAATCAAATTACCTTCAGTTCAACTTCAGATTAGCTATTTCAAATAAAATAAAATTGCGAAAATTCCTTCAAAGTTAAGATTAAACTCCTTTTACCTTATGTCATCAACGTGATCTTATACAATACAAGTGCGGCGTGACTTGATGCCACTACAAGCGAAAGGACTATCGCCATTGCAGAATCATAAAGGTATCTTCTTATTCAACGACCCAATTCTCATTACTTCAGAAAATCACTATACAATTCAAATTCACACTATATGGATTTTGAAATAGAGCACTCACTCCATTCTTTGTAATCCTCTATATTGGCCCCATGTCCAAAGCTAAGAAAACTTACAAAAACTGAAAATTTAATAATGAAGTAGAAGTTCTCCACCATGATACTTTTCAACTATATTTGCACATATAATTTCTTCTAATATTATATTCATAAATAACACACGTAGTCATTTAAGAATATTAATATTTAGTTAAAATTTTTTATTGTTATTATAGTCCCAAGCCTTGATAAGGAGATACTTGCATTCCTGAACACTAGTTCGATTTAATAAAATGTTATAGATTTGTTATTGGTCATTTTAAGCCATTTAACTAAATACGCCCAATAATTAGAGAATCTCTCGTCCACTGACTGTTATATATATTATATAAATAATTATTATTATATAGTATATAATATAATTATTAATATATATCATATATAATTATTATATTATTATATATAATATATATATAATATAATATAAAACGTATTATAATTATATACAATTATATATATTATATTGTTTTCTATATATATCTTTTATAGAAATTTATTGCTATTCGCTGTATAAGTTAATATACCCATAATCTAATTTATTATCTTATACTTATACTATGCCTCCCCAACTGTTGTCATAACAAATTTGTCCTAAATTATAACCTGTATTAGTTTACAGTCACATTCCCTGACGGCCTTCTTAATCTGAATCATGGAGCTTCACTAAGGTTTCTTCCTGGACATTGGTGTGTGTGAAAAGATAAATACTAATCCCAGTATAGGGATGTTCCCTGCTTTGTCATGAGTTAATTACTGGCACCAGCTCACCAATATCGATATATTAAGCTAAAAATATATACAACAGCAGATGTGGTAAATTATAATGAACTGAATATAATTACATTAAATAGATTATTAACTAATAATACTCATTTTATTTTAAGTTTTATTCTTAATATTAAAGTATTTTATTAATATATTAATAGGGTGATGAAATTTTTTTATATAACAAATTATAAAATATAATAAATATAAACAATATAATATACTATATATTATATTATATATATTATTAATATAATACTCTAAAATCTTATATTGAATATAAAATCTATAGATAATTATACAAACTAAATAATTTAATATTAGTTCTACTCAAACCTATGCTAGCGCTTAATCATAAAGACTAAAATCCGTATCGTCGACATTTTGTTTATTTTCTTCTGTTTTCTCGTGGAGCGACACTTTTAAAATTATAAGGAATTATTTGCCTGAAAGCAGTGTCCCATCTCAGAGTAACCGCCAGTAGCGTCATGGCACGACAGAGGCATTCGTACCAGTATATCAAACAAGTGCATTATGACAGTCTAAGTTTGAAGATTTTAAAAGTTAATAGTTTTGGAATGTAGCATTCCCCGATTGCACAGAGACGAATCGGTACTCCGGCAAATATAACTCGCCCGGTTCAGCTGCTATCCTAGTATTTGCTTCATCGTGAAGACCCTCGTCGGAGCGCTATGAGAATAATTGGTGAAAGTCAAGAGAGCACAAGAATTTAGGTAAGGGATTCTTAGAAGTCCAAAATTAGTTTTGACAAGACAACCTAGGACAAAACAAAAGTAGGACCCAAAAATGTCTGCTCCCGTTTGGAAGAAGGCGTGAGACGAGGTTTTGCGAGACTTTTAGAGACTGAAATGACATGAGAAGTTGGTGGAGAGGACCGACTAAAAGAAATTTTTCGGTTTTGAAAAATATTAGACCTCGAGAGGCACAGAGAGCCTTGCTCAAAGAAAGCAAATAAATATGTGTTCAGTGTCGGATATTTTTAAATAATAACTGCTAATACCAAGACAAAATTGAGCTTGTTGATTGTTGTAATATCTTATATCAGGTTGTGATATAGCTGATTGTATTATGATTGTGTGATATTAAGTTATAATAGTTCGATGTGTAATTTTTATAGGTATGGTTAAGTGTGTTTCTGCTTGATTTGTTTCGTTCTGACTTACGTATGAGAGTTTGTTTTTCATAGTATGTAAAAACGATGGTTGGAAAAGGTATAAATCGTTATTGATTAGATGTGTGATATGTATGTTGTAGTGTACATATGCGTTATCTCAACAAATAACTAGTATGTGTGCGCCAAAGAGAGCGAACAGACGCGCAACAGCCTGACAAACACCCTTCATCGACCCTGCGACACACACGATGCGCTTATGGCCACCTTACAGTTCTATTAGACAATTCTTATATTAGATCACTTTATGCTCAAAAGAATATAAAACTACCCAAGCTATAGTCACTAAATAGTATAGCATTGACTTAAATAAAGGACATTAATGAGATATTTTTTGACTTCCATATTCATAGTGAAAGTAAAATATTTTATGATCTATGTAACCTGTCGTATTAATTATATTCTTAATACTTAATATTTTATCTCAATTATATATTTATTTACTCGATTAATCATGACTAATTATTACTCATCGTCTTCATCTATGAATACGATGTTTGTAATGTTAAAATCAAATAACACATATTATACATATAATAACCTTCTACTACAAATCGAGGAATATTTAGAAATTTTCTATTCGCCTATATATATATCCGGTATAACATTACAATTAAGTAAACTATGAGTAGCTGAGGTTCTTCAGCTAATACTATGAACATGAAATGCTATAATTAGGATGTGATATAGATAGAAGTCATATTGGTGTACTAGTTGATAGTAAACCACTTGTTGCTTTAAAAAAGCACAAAAGCTTTCAAGGGCGTTCGACGTACTGTATACGTATATAATAAATTTATTAGGGGATTTGATTCGTACCTATATATATATACTGTATATACTTAATATATAAAACTATTATTTCTCCTAGAATAGTATTTTGATACTTAAAACTAAGAATATCGAATAACATTCATTAATGTGATGCTACCTACTACTCTAAGCACTACTTTAGCTCTACGTTCTATTCACTACTTAATCTACTATACTGACCTATCTCTAACTCACATAGTTGACTCAGCTTACTGCAACGTATCTACTCTATAAACCTCGACAGTTCACCTAATATATAGAGTGACAGGCCATGACAGTTATATTTAGATATAACTGATTATCAGATAACATAATGAATAAATTAGAACTAATCAGATATAATTTACTTCTTCGTATGCAAGTAAATAGATCTAACTTATATTCGTGAAACCTCTTGAATTCTGAGATTAAGATTTATAATTCGAAAAATTATGTCAACAACTAATTTTATACTATCCGTTATTGTAAAGGATAAAGATAATTTGAAACACGCCACTGCTTATATACAGTATATACTGTATATAATACTTTTTTAATTACATAAATGCTGTCGTTTAACTTTGGAAGATTGAGATACAAAATATTACACATTGCATATTATTGGAAAGTATAGTCCCTTCTTCTTTCTTGCTTTGTAAATTTGTTAATTACATTTGCATAAAATAAGGCTGACTGCATTAATGTATTAAAGATCTTTTTCAATGGAAAGAAGTGCTAAATTTGCAAGTCGATCTTGGTCTTGTTTTTATCTTTTATAGGTTTGAATTCTTCTGAGAGCACAGAAACTTCGTTCTGCAGAGGCTGTAGTACTTGGGATAGTGATTATAAGCAATCCCAATTTGTACCCTTCTGGTAGTGCTGTTTGAAGCTTATTTTTTTTAGTGTGTTAACTAGTTGGAATGGATATTGTCCTGCAAATTCTTCATAGGAATAGATTACAATGAGCCTATTCTTCATTTTGACGAAATTAAATATGTCTGAATGAATATCCTTTAAAATATTAAACGTAGAAACCGGGAAATTCATCTTATATTCAGTAAACCTCTGAGGATTTAATAGAGACATAAAGTTCAAATTATTCAAATTTGTCTCACAGAATATAAGGGGAAAAAATTGTGAACTAAGGGGGAGGGGGTTTCGGCGTCGGGGAGGAGTTAGGGGGAAGAGACAGGACGAGACATTTACCTTTATGGTATTGCATATCATTTTTAAATTTCAATTAAGTTTTTTACGAAGGGAATACAAAAATAAACATCTATTTAAATTAGCACTTGGCAACTCTTATGTTTATATGAGGGAATTTTACCAGCATTTATTTATCCGAATAAACCAATATATGAATCAGGCACCCACAATACACTTGTTATATATATATATATATATATATATATATATATATATATATATATATATATATATATATATATATATAATATAAATATATATATATATATATATTATATATATATATATATATATATATATATATATATTAATATATAATTATATATTATATATATATATATATTATAGTATATTATATTATAATATATATATATATATATATATATTCTATATATATATATATTATATATTGATTTAGTATATATTATAGTATATATATATAGTTATATATATTATATATATTTATAATAGTGATGTATATATAATAATATATATATATATATATATATATATATATATATATAAGATGGAAATTTTTGTTAATTTATTCACTCATAATTAAAATCATTAGAGAATTTTGTTCCTATAATTCAATCTCAGTTGGGAAAGCGACTGAAGGCCCACGATTACCAAGAGAGAGGGAGAGAGGAGAGGAGAGAGAGAGAGAAGAGGAGAAGAGAGAGAGGAGAGAGATGAGAGGAGAGTAGAGATTGATGAGGAGAGAGAGAGAGAGAAGAGAGAAAATATTCCAGCCCCAGTGTTACAAATCTTTCCACTTAGGAGTTGGGAAGAACTCGAATTTTATACTACTTCCTGCATTTAGTGTCGATATGTATGTGAACATCTGCATATAGGTATAATAGGGGTTATCTTATCACCGGTGGCGATTGGTTATGTGCCGCCAACTCGCGATGCGCTGCACGCATCGCACCGCACGCCACCCTCCCGGGTTTCCAGTAACTTTTCATGCATGGCGCACACCACTGAAATCACTCCAAATCAGGGAACAATAAAAAATGTATTGCCGGAATCATATATCCGGAAACGCTGAAAGTTGTGGTTTCGGGCCGGCTCTCGCACGTGTTCCCGCACGCATCACCCAGCAGACACCTTGGGTTGTGTTTGGTCTTGCACCGGGAGCAAAGGTGTTAACCTTAATTACTTACGTACATTAAGTCTACTGAGTATCGGAGAACAAGTGGCCTTAGAAATAGATTCATATTCCATATTTGGCAGCTGTTTTATCTTTACCCACAGACAAAAGCTCCCTAAACCTAAATATATTCTTTCACTCGGGTGTCCCATCTTTCTCGTTCTTCCAATTTGTCTACATTCTGACCCTCTCTGCTCTCTCGTCTTCTCTCTGCGTCTCTCTGTCTTCTCTCTCTCTTCTCGTCGTTCACAATATTTCGTTCTTTCGTCTCTCTTTTATCTCTCTCTCATCTTTGTCTCTTCTCTCTCTCTGTATATATATATATATATATATATATATATATATATATATATATATATATATATATATATATATATATATTATATATTATATAATATATATATATATAATATATATATATTGAAAAATACACCCCTAAAGCAATTTCACCCTGTGGATTCGATCCTGGAACCCTAAGCAGATATACGTACAGGATCGAAATCCATCAGGGTAAAAATGCTTTAGGAGTGTATTTTTTCAATACATTTAAAATACTAAATTGAAGTGGAGCACAGTGTGAACGTTATATATTATATATGATAATATTAATGATAATATATAATATATATATATATATATGATATATATATATATATATATATATATTTATTTAATATATATATAATAATATAATATATATATATATATATTATTTAATATATTATTAATACTATATATATATATATATATATATATATATATAAAGAGACAGTAGAAGATGCAGAATCCAATCTAGAGATGTTATCCCTTCATAATACTCTCAAACAAAAACCTTAAGAAAAGATAAGAATAATTTTTAATTGAGAGAGAAGTATATTTGTCATATATCTACACTCGATATTTTAGTAAAAATTATTTTAATAAAGAAAATAGCTGCAATTAGGCTCATCAATCCGCTAAACTGCTACTCACGCAACAAGAGATCAATATATATATCTCATATCTTTAAACAGTAAAAACGAATATAGAAAACATTTCACTCTAATGCAACCGATTCCAGGATATAACTTAAATTTATATTCACTTATATATATATATTAATAAAATATATAAGATAAATAATTTCAAGAAGCGAGCATGTAGTACTCCATATCTAGACTGAGAGTTCCCATATCAAAATACCAATATAAAAAAATATAAAATATTAAGTAAAAAGGCATGAACCACTCTAGAATGTCCCAGTCAACCCTAATTATAATGAATATATAAAAATAAGAATAATAACTTAAGAAGACGTATATGGTGACTATGGCCTATATCTATGAACCTGTCCCAGTACAACCAATTAATAATATATAGATAAAGTACTGGTCATTTGTACGGATGTGTGCTCGCTATAGAATGTCCCAGTGCACAGAATCTCGCACATAACTAATATAATAAATTATGTAAATATAATATATATTAGTACATATGTTGATCTCTGAAGAGAGCACCGACGTAGTCTGGATCTTAATCAAATAATCACTCTAGTTTCAGCAGTCTCTTAAATGATCACTAAGATCTTAATAAGGGCACAATATATAGTTTATAAACAACTTAAAAGTTAATGATATTCAATTTCTCTTTAATAAGAAGGCCCTAGAGAGCATTAGCGAGAGGATACAAGATACCATATCGACTATGAGTTTATGTTAATTTTATTTCTTTCATTGTTATTTTTGCTCATTATTTTGTGTAACTATATAATATTTTGTGTTTATGTGAGTCTTTGTGGTACTGAAATTTATACTCATTGTTAGATCATCAGTCAGTTCAGATATTTATAGAGAGTAAGTGTAATATGTAAAGAATATAGTATGCGCTAGTAAAAATTGATCTGGACTCTTATATGCTCTCGGACAAGGTTTACAATACTTTTAAGAGAAATGTAATTTAATATTATAAATTCCTTCACATGATTTATTTACCTTCTTCGCGTGCATTTCGATGCTCCTCTAATCCCTTCACAGAATGTTATTTTTCGTCCAGTTGCATAGAACCCTACGATAGGAGTAAAAAATCAAGTACTATAATAAAGAATAATACATCTCGGCATATCGAACGCCTCAGTCACTATGGTGCCTATCTCTAGATCGCTGTCCCGCATATCTCAATGTCTCCAATGATAATTAATACTCACTATATCTCACTGTGTATACTCATCTTCAAAATTTACATCGCTAAGCTCACTCAACTCTTCATATATACATCTTATATGAACCTCTTACTTAATATTCATGTCAGATCTCCCAGTCAACTCACATAAAGTATATATGACCATAGGCTAAGAAGTCTGTTCATGAGTGAAGCTTTGTCATATTTAGCTCTTCTCACTCAGTAAATCACGGCGAATAATGAATTCACATTATTGGAGGAGAGCCAAGATTTGAGATTCCTCTAGAAGAGTTCCCAGGTGCAACCCCATAACAGAAATTTTAGCAGATTAAGAATAATTTTTATTGATTCTCAGTTAATTTAAATTGAATTTATATGTATATTTATAAATGAAGGGAAGTCTACATGGAGCCTGAGCAGACAGGTTACCTAGTTCAACCCATCCAAAAAATTAGAATAAGAGTGAGGATTGCAACATAGCGGAGAGGAGCACGATTTACGTGAGCATATAGGGCCAAATCTTAGTATCTTGTCCCAGTCACCTATAAATTAATAATTAAAAATAATTATTCTTACATTATTAATATTATGGTTTGACTAGTCAAGTCAAGATAGGCCCATGCGGCTTTCTAAATATTATTATTATTATTTATTCTTATTTATTTTGATCTGACTGGGACATTCTAGGAGGGCCAATGACACTTTTTTTTAATTAATTATTATTAATCATTAATTATGTGTTTTGGTTGACGTGGGGCACAGTATACCTTATACGAATTCGCGTTCTTATAATTATAAATGATGCCCAGTTACATTACTACTTGGATTATTTATTAAATCAATTATTCCTAATTGTTAATTTTTATTCGGTAGAATCTCTCTCCTCCGCTGCGCATGATTTGGCTTAGAGGGGTCTCAAATGCTCGCTTTCCTACTAATTATTATATATTTATTTAAGGGTCGAGCTAGGATCAGTCCTCTAAAATGAGCATTAAGAGAGCATTCTTATATGGAGAATCAATTTTACTATAATTTGATAAATGAGTTGCACTTGCGAGCACACTCTAGAAGGGATCCTAATGGCATAACTAATTATTTTTAATTATTATTCGCGTCAGACAATGGGATCCATCTCTGACAGAGCGCCAACTCACACCAGCTCTCTAGTATTATACTATAACATTTCTCACTCATATATATATTCACATCGATGCAGCTATATAGACATCGGAGATAATATATATTCATAAGAGTGAGGGCCATGCATGACTTCTTAATTTATTTATTTTTATTGGTTGACTGTGAACAGTTCTAAAATAGAGGACTGAAATTATAGCTGTTAGGAGCTTACTAGTACTTATTCTTTATATTATAGGTTTACTGGGACAATTCTGAGTAGGTCCAACTAGTCAAGCTCTCCCAATGATTAGATTCCTTTCTGATTCATAATTATTAAGGTAATAAGCTGTACATTAACGCTCTCTTAGAATTGATCCCAATCCTATACTCCATATAATAAGTAACTCTCAATATATATACTATTACAATAGATAGAACCGTATTGAGTCTACTTTATAGACTGTCGCAGTCTATAAGCCAAATTAAAAATTTGATTATATTAGTGACCATGAAACGATTAGACAAACCCAAAATCAATAGGGATATAATTAAATTATAATTCAGAATATAAAAATTTAAAGAAACAGCATAAGTCACTTATCATAGAGCTTGAGTCCCATCTAAACCAATAAATAATATATATATATATATTATATAATATTAAAAATAATTAAATTAAGTAATAATAACCGCATTGGAGATTATCCTCTCAAATTCAAAACCTATTTTGATACAATATATGAATATATAATAATATTTTAATGAGCACCGCCGCATATAGGTCCTTTTTAGACATGTCTCTAGTCATACCAATATTAAAATTAATAAATTTATAGTAGTAGCTCTTCGATAGTGAGAGGCCCCTCTAAGAATGTCCACAGTTAAACTCAATATAATAAATATATTACAATATAATTAAATATAAGAAATAATAATCTATAAGAAGCCGCAATGTGAAGTCCAAATATTAAATCATATTTTCCTCCAAATAATAAATTAATATATTATAAAAATGATATTATTAAAAAAGCCGATTGACCCCTCTAGATAATGTCCTCCAAATCAAAATCATACATTAATAATTAATAGTATATATATATAACTTTGAGAGAAGATGGGATATATATATATTTGAGATTGTCTCCGTCAAACATATTAAATATTATTATTAAATATTAATAAAAGTAACTTCACACATGAAATTCTCTCTCTAGAATGTCCCAGCAGTCAACCCATAATAAATTAATATATAATAATATTATTTAAAGAGGTCTCGAGCATGAGGCCTATAATTACTATAGACCACTTCATCGCCTTATTATTACTTATATATACACTCTAATAAGTACAAAGAAATCATATAGATGATATTCGTCCTCCAGTTTGCTCATTAAATTAATATCAGTTGACGCCTCACATCTATTCAGACATGTCTTTTTATTAAATATATAATGAGGATTGCATAAATATATATTGTAGACTCAATATTCAAATACTCATGGACTTAATCAATATGCTATTATTATATTAAACTGAACATTAATTAACAAACAATTATTATTATATATATAATTTATGATATCTACTCACATTACTTCTAGTAATTTTTTAACAGTATTATTGTACTTTGTTACTATGTTTCCCATATCTTCTGGTTATTAAAAATCTTATACATATAGGAATACAATGAAACTAGCAAGTACTAAAGAATGACACCGATAGTTTAGAGAGAAAAGAAACATCGAAATTGATAAAATTAGTAAGGCATTTATGTATTTCTAGATAATATAAAATGAAAAAATATATATAAAAATAGCTTCATTAATTAATAATATATAAAATAGTTAGTTTTTATTATATTATTTTTTTATTTTCTATAGTAAAGTTAAATATACTTGAGTATGATACTTATTTTCAATACTAGCCATATATGAGATGGAATGAAGTTAGCGTAGTGATAATGATTGTATAGATAAAAAAACAATATCAGTGAGAATATAATTAAAAATTTCTAGATAAAAGCTTATCGGAAAATAAAATATGTCAGTCATGTAAGTAGAATTATTATCTCTATAATAATAAAATCTAGAAGATATAAATAATTAATCTGAGAGGATTTTAATAGTACATTTGAATTTTTTTCCACGTAAGGCCCAAAAGCACTGGTTCTCTCGATCAAATCTATGGTGTGAGTGTATTTATACCATAAGAGTTATCCCTTTAAAGTAGTGACTGGAGCCAAACAGTTGACATAATTTTTGTTGGAATTATATTTAATAAAGAGCGAAATATCCATATTCCCAACAGATAAAAAATAAATAAGTTTAAAAAAAGAATATTATATAAAGAGAGGTATTAAAGTTTTCGTAACTCGATTATACATTAAGACCGTTGAAGCAGAAGTAGATGTTTGTTTAAAGTTATATAAGCGTATAATAAATCGAAATAAATAAAGAACTTCTTTGAATGGCAGGAAAATAAAACATTTATATACTTTATTAGTTAAAAGAAATAAAATAAAGCATGATATACAATAGGAAATGTAAATAAAAATATAAAAAATACGTAATAAGATTTATTAAAAGACCAAAAACTTAAAACACAATATTAATTAAGTTTAAAGATCTATCGTGATCGAAAGCGAATATTTTTGAATGCAGGCGAAGTGAAGACTCTGACCATAGATCTGAAAAATAAATAGAGAAATTGGAGAGAGTTAATGATCGGAATATTGAGTAGACATAAGCGAAATAAATTAAATTAAAATAAGACTTTAATTGAGAATAAGAATATTAATAAAAGGAACGCAAATAATAAGAAAACAACAATAAGGAATAATTAAGCATAGTAAATTTATTCAGTAATAAGAAAACACAACGCAATGGATAATAAACATCGATTTAATTAATTATCTTATTTATTATATATATATATTATATATTATATATTATAATATATATATACTATATATTATAATTATAATATATATTATAATTATATATACTACTATATATATATAATTATATATTATATTATATATATATATATATATATATATTATATATATATATTTATATATATTTATATTTATAAATTTATACATAATTATTGCCACAATTGCTAGCTGTATCTAGAAATATATTTGAATAAGCCGCTATATGGCGCTTAAAACCTACTACAAGTTATTAGGTGACCGTGCCCACCACTCCGAACTGGTTTACATTTCGTACCCGTATGATTTATTTGAATATTGAAAGAACACAATTTGGCAACTTTGGCGAGTTTTTCGATTTTTTTTATTTCGTTGGATGCGTTTGTCCTTCTCATGAACAGTTCTTTTGTAAATTTCATATTGAAGGTCAACTTTCACAGGTGATTGGACATCCGTATCATATTTTTGATAACATATAAAATTATATATACTACTATATATATTATGCTATATATATATAATATATATATATATATATATTATATAATTACTATATAATATATATAATATATATATATATATATATATTTTAAGTTTTTCTTATCCAACATATTTATATAGATAACTATAAATGTATACTGTATATACTTTAATATATAATATATATATAATATATATAATATATAGGGGGTGTGCTGCCCGTTCCTTAACATTCGTTTGAGAGTTTAACACGTATAGCACTTAGTAAGGTGACTATTATTTGACTTTCACTTGTTTAGCACCTCGTAAGGTGATCGAGTATTTGGACATTCGCTTGTTCTTTTTTTTTTTTTTAGCACCTCGTAAGGTGATCATTGTTTGACATTCGCTTCTGCTGCTTTATCAGATTTTATTTTTGAAATATGTGCCGCAAGGGGGTGACCTAGTTACCGGAGAGTATGAAGTATAAAGGAAGTTGGAGGCCCTACGCAGTTTTGTGGATATTGCAAAAAGAAAGGTCATTTGGAAGAAGAGTGTTATATAAGAAAAGGTTGTTGTTTCAAATGTGGACAAACGGAACATTTGAAGAAAGATTGTACCAGTGAAGGGAAAGAAAAAGAGAAGACAAAGAAGATAGAAACAACTGAGATTAAAGTGAACTATTGTTGATTTTGCAAGAGAGAGGGACATTTGGAGGTAGATTGTAACAAGAAGAATGGACGATGTTTCAATTGTGGATCGCCAGACCATCATATATGAAAGTGTGAAGAAGAATTAAAAAGACAACCAAAGCACGACGATCAGAAGATTAATATTATATGCGGGTTTTGTAGAAAAATTGGGCACAAAGAAGATGTCTGTTTTCATAAGTATAAGAGCTGTTTTTATTGTAGTAAGCCAGGCCATCATATTGGAAGTTGTCGGTATAGGATGTATGATGAAAAACAACAAATAAGACAACGTTGTAGTTACTGTAGGAAGCAAAACCATGATGTGAACAATTGTTTTTGGAGATGGAAGTGTTGCTTTTATTGTGGAAAACAAGGTCATCAAATACGATATTGTATGATTAGAATAGGGGAAAAATATGAAAGTAAAGGAAAAAAATATGATAGTAAATATAAATGGAAGAGAAAACAAGAAGTAGAAGAAGAGCCACAGAAAAGGAAGATTCACGTGAATACCATAGAAAAGAAAGTGGAGATTTTATGCTTATATTGCGAGAAAGATCATGTTATGAAAAAGTATGAGGAGTTCCAAAATATAGTTAGTTTGTTGAGAGACTTAACAAAGTTAAAAGTATATAATAAGGAAATGGAAGAAAAGGAAAACATCATAGATAATGTAGCCAGTGATATTTTGAAAGAAACAGTTGCCATGTTGGAGAATGAATCAAAACAGAAATTACCATCACAAGATATTGGGTTTGATAACAGGTTCCAATATACATTAAATGTGGACTATAGAGTAGGGAAGAACCAGTTGGTTGGACAGATTGATAAAACTGATAATCAGGAGACCTCAGACGTGAAATGCTCTTTAGAAGATAAAATAACATCAGAAGATAAAATAACATCAGAAGATAAAATAACATCAAAAGAATCTTGTCGACAGAATGAAACAGAATCAAGAACATTACTACTCGGAAGTGTTATCAATAACACCCCATCGTCAGATAAGGAAATAAAACAAGATTTGTTACCAATAGGTGAGGACAATGGAACCATCATGCAAGTTAAAAATCAGGAAATATCTTCAGCGCTAGAAATACAGTTACCTGTAGGTGTACAAGGAGAAGATAAGACTTCAAAAAAATTTGAATGTCCTTGTTGTGGAGAAGATCATTTGATGAGGAATTGTAAGATGTTTTTGGGGTCTTCAAAATTAGAAAAGAAAGACTATGGCAAACTTGGGATTGCACAGCAACAAGGAGAATTAGATGAGGATATTGATGTGTATTTGGATGCAATGGCGAATATTGAATTGCTGCAGGAAACTACAAAAGAACAGTTAGATGGAGGAATGACAAAAAATCCAATTAATAGATTGGAGGATGAGGAGGAGGAGGAGGAAACACCAGGTGAACACCCTATTGAATTGAAAAAAGATGTATTGCCGATCCCTATAGGGAGGAAAGAAAAGAAACAGATCAGTCCTGAGGAGTCAGCCAGAAATAAGGAGGTAATGGCTGCTCATTCTAAGTACGATACGCATCAACTGGGTGAATTAGTGAAAAAAGAGATTGTAGAGGTGGGAGTTGTAAAGAAAGAAGGCGAAAAGGAATATGATGGGCCGTATCGAATCATAGAGGACGCCCATCCATTAAAATTATTTTATGGGATTAAACATAAGAGTGGGAAGGTAAAAAAGAACGTACACCACTATCATTTGAAGAAGTGGGACAAGGAAGAAGGGAGTGAAGATGACACAGAGGTTAACCTGGAAGAGAGTTGTGTTGACATATTAAATACAGAAGAAACAGCGAAGAAGGATAAAGCGCAATTTCAATTTGGAGCACAGGTTTTACCTGTAGAAGAGGCAAAATATTTATTCAAACTTTATATGGCATGGGAGGGAGAACAATTAAAAAATTATGGTTATACCCCAGATATAAATTTCGAAGATTATATTAAGTTAAATCGGACATCCGTAGATGGCACCAAAATAGTAGAGATTCCGGAAGGGGAGATTGTGGCAGATGATTCCAGTGAAACAGTATTTTCATTTGAAGAAGAAAACCACAATCTATTGGCTAGATTAAAAAGATTGCAAGATGTTGAGGTATACGAAGAAGAGGAAGAACAACGAAGTAAGAATGATGAAAAAGAAAGTTTATGCGTACAATTTGTAAGAAACAAGATGGGAGAACATGAATCGGATTTTGTAGAAACCAATAGTGTTAATTCAGAAGTAGACAGCCAAATAGATAAACCTAAAGAACAAAGAAGGAAGAGAGGAAATAGGAAAAAGCAGAAAATGTGTAATATATCTAATTACGCATTCTCATTGCAGGCAATCGCATGATAAGCAGAACCTATACAGCAATGCAAAGTTTGAAGTTAACTAATACTATATATTTTTCTGAAAACACAATCACGACATTGTCCAATAGAAGTTCTAGTGAAGATAATGATCAAAAAATGAATAAGTCCTTGTCCTTTAAAGAGAAAAAATCCCTTAGAAAATAAGTATCTGTAGTTCAGAAAGCTCATACGTCAGAACGAACAGATGAAAGTGTTGAGATGAATAAAGAATAAGTGGGCGAACTGGTGGCTAAGAAGGTTGTGTTAAAACATGGCTATGAACTGACAAAGCCCGGTAACGAATACTATGGTCCCTATAAAATAATTAGAAAATGTGAAACCGGCGCTTTCTATGACATAAAACATCAAACTTGGGGACCCACCTTGAAAAATGTTCACCGCTCGCTTTTGACGAGGTGTGTTGTGCAAGATAAGGAGTAGATGAAGAAAATGGGAGTATGTTGAGTTCGAAGAAATAATAGGATTTTAATGTGCCATTTGGACAAGATAGTGAACTGCACCATTTGAACCCAAAAGCTTCTATTTTGATTTTGAGATATGGAAGAAGATGCAGTCACTTAACTAGTGATACGGAATATATCTTTCACTTTGAAGTATCCGGGAGTTTTCTGTTTGAGAATTTTAGTAGTGTGCCATTTGACAAGATAGTGAACTGCACCATGCCATGAATCGGGAGTTAGTTATTTTGAGATATGGAAGAAGATGCAGTCACTTAACTAGTGATACGGAATATTATACCTTTCACTTTGAAGTATCCAGGAGGAGGAGAATTTTATTAGTGTGCCATTTAGACAAGATGTGAAGATATAGTGGAGGATTGAGACTGTATAATGTGTTAATTCTGAATTTTGTGTTTGACTATATGTATATGTTATTTATTTTCAGATATATGGGGAAATGAATTTACTGTTGTAATAGGTGATAGCCGAATTCAAACATTGGCTAAAGTCAGTGGGAGGGACCGACCAAAAAATCTGGTCTGTTTTCAGGCTAATGGGGCCACTTATTTGGATTTATTAACTAAGATGGATAAAGTGTTGGAAGAAAATTATAAGACCGGCTCTGAATTGATTAAGATCCTCATCATGGTCGGTCTACATTGTCAGTTCACGAAGTTGGTAGATTGGAGAAATACTGGCATTCGTATTATGGTTCCCAATAGGGAAGTCAACCCTGAAATATTGGTTTTAACTATTAGGGATAAGTTAAGACTGGAGTGAAAAATATCCATACTGCAAGGTTGTCATCACGATCCCGTTCATACCATACTTTGATAAATACAACACCGGTAGATTGAAGAAGTTAGACAGCGCTCAATTGAATCAAATTTATCCGTATTCCATCAGTTGTGCATTTGTGAAACAGATGCAAGAATCGTTGTCCGACTTTTTTCTTTGCTGGGATAGGTTTGTTTTTCCAAGACCTCTGGCCCTGGGGAGAATGGATAATTTCTTAAGAAATAAGAAAATTCATCGGACACAACCATTGAAATCTTATGCTGGTCCTTTGTTGGACAGACTCCATTTCCAGCATATGACTAATGTGTATTTTTGGAAATTGATGTCAACCCATGTAAAATATTTAGATAAAGTAGACCCTTTGGGTTATCAGTTTCATAGAGGGGTTGAAAAGGCATCATGTACATTGGATAGAACTGATTTAAGATCGAAACTAAATGATCAACAGAAGGAAAGGAATGCTGCAAATACAATAGAACGAAAACGTGGATTACCCCAGGGACAGGGTCCAAGGAGAGGAAGTATCAAACGGAATGTACCACCAGTTGGAGCAACCAGAGTCATACCTAGAGCTGGTGCTGAAAAAAGGAATGTTTGGTGAACATAGCAGCGGAAAGAGGACTATTAATTGAAATCCTACTCAGTGCCATAGATTTGATACAGGTTCTGATGTTGAAGTCGGAAAAGGAACACCTTGCCGTCGTTTGAACAACAAAACACCACAGTTTATGGAAGTAAGAACCTGTTTTACCCGTACGACTAGATGCTGGAAGAAATTGTAGGATGTTTTGTTTTGACTTGCTATTTACCATCCATTTACCTGTAAGTAAGAGCTTAAATGTAGGGCCTTGACCCTTCTGTCTTCAGCATTGGTGAGTATTACCCATTTTTAGTATTCTAATCTGTTTTGTTTGCAGCTTGATTAGCCTAGGTCAAGTTCCCATTAGGGAAGGTCAAACATTTGAACCAATATTAGTGAAGCCTATTTTATGTTTATTAATAAAGTCTAGTTATGTTTATTAATAAAGCCTATTTTGTGTTTAGAGGCTTATCATAGTGACCTTTTGGTTGTTATTATGGGAGTTTGAGAGGTTTTAAATGTTTACCTACATTGGGAGTACGTTAGGAAAAGGCCTAGTTTTGTAAACATATTTAGAAGTTAGCAGCATTTAATACTTACCCAATAAAGAAGTTCAGTTGAAAATATATAATGGGAGTTTGGATAAATCAGTAGAATTTTGTATAAATTTTGATAAATCAGTTTTATTTTCGTATAAACTTAGATGTTTTGAGTAAAATATGCACGAAAGTAGGTCCAGTAGCATTTTGTAGGAGTTTGTTAGTACAAGTAAATACAATCAACAAAGTCATACGGCTGTAGTTGCCAGATTTTCAAGGTTGCCGCAGTTGACAGAATTTGAAGGTTTAAGAATTTGTAACACTATGAGTGATGAGTTTAAATTCTATTTGTGTTGCTGGGCAGACATTTGTTTTGAAGTTGAATGAGATTTGATGGATTCTATAGAATAGTTTCAATACCAGTTTAAGATTGAAATCTTGGGATATAATAATAATCATTGTCTCATTTATAAATTTTTCCAACAATCAAAATAATGCGTTCTTCCCATTTGCTAATCACCCTTGCAAAAAATCCCTGTCATCTTAATAATAACGAACAAACTGTAATATTCCTATAAACGAAACCCACTTATTAGATATCGTGTAATTAATACTACAAACATCACTGTTAAAACTTTTTACATGCATATTCCTTAGAAAATATTCTAAATCAATCTAATTTTCTTTTTTTCTTACCATTACATTTTACCTTTGCCATACGTTGAGAGTTCACAGAAGTTAAAAAATCGTTTGTGTAATAACAGAAATTTTTTAAGAACTACGTATATAATTGAGTGTAGAGTATTTTTTGCGGAATTTGTGTTTTGAACTTTGTGGAAACTCATCGATTTCACGTAATCTTTTGTTAGTAACTTATTTTGAAAACGTGTTAGTTTAAATTTGTAAATAAGAAGATTCCGTTAACTCTAATTTAATAAAGTTCTTAATCTTAATTTAACATCATTTTTGAACTTGTAAATATAAAGAATTAGTTTTTGGCAATGGCCATTGTAAATATATTGATAATTTCGAATATAACCTATTTATTAAAGCATTTTGTTTTCATGACATTTAATTCCCATGTTGGCATTCATATGAATTACGATTGAAATTAAAATAAAAGGAATTTACTTGGTATATTTGAGCTTCAGGTTGGTAACTTAAAACTACTAAAACTACATCGGGAAAATAAGTTAACGGGTTAATTACCGCCTGGTTTGTAAGTGGTTGCATTTCAACTTTAAGTTTTAACAGTATTTACTACGAAGTTTGGATATTCTGCATCATCATTATTTTCTGAAAACATCATCAGAAATGTGGATTTTTTTGTAAAGAATAGGTTACTCTACTTTAGATTGTTTGTTTTAGACATCATTTGGTTTTATAAATAAAAAGAGTTCTACTTTTAGTGGTGAACTGGAAGCCAACAGTTGACATATATTTTGTTGAAGTAATTACCAACAAATTAGCGAAATATCCATATTCCCAACAGATAAAAAATAAATAGTTTAAAAAAAGAATTAATATAAAAGATTAAAGTTTCGTAACTCGATTATACATTAAGACCGTTGATTGTAATACATTCCAATCAACACTGTAAGTATTAATTACCTAGAAACTAAGTGTAGATTTCTATAAAATTTATGAACGTAATTAGCTGTTCACAGTAGCGCATCTCAGATTTATTAATCTCTTTGTAAGTCGTAAACCACTACCAACCAACTACACATCAGAGAGTCGGTCTACACGATTGTCGCTGGAGTCTTGATCTCCATGCACAATCTGCATGTTAATGATGCTCGTATAGTCGCGTTTAGGTACAGTCCAGGCGTTTCCACCAAATATACAACAGGTTCAAATAAGGTTAAAAAGCTAAAACAAAATAACATACCACAAGCTGACTCAAGAGGCCAGCGCCCATACATCATCCACCTCATTTCTCAACGGAGTGAGGTGTATTTATTTTCATGTCTGAGCAAGACGCAGCTAAGCCCAAGAGAGAATAGCCTATTATTCTCCAGCCCGACCAGTTACGAACCTGTGTCCCTCGCTTTGTTGGGCGAGTACTCTTCCACTGAACTATCGAGTAGACTGTAGAGGATAGATGAAATTCCCTTCTTTTGGCTATTACGTGAAGATTCTTAGTATGTTCGAACTGTGTCCACATACTCAGTCAACATTCACTGACCAGAGACCAAAGTAAGGAGTATTTTTTCACAATTAATTCCAAAGTATGCCTTCAGATGTTAAATTTTTCAAAATAATAATCAAAATGTTCTAAAGCTGTGTTGAGATAGAGTTTGTAGAATGGGAGGTATAAAGGTGAAGCAGGTATCGAAGCTTTTTATGAGTATTTTAGCTGTTTTGTATAGGGCATCATGATGTTACTTAAGGTTACTTGTTGATAAAAGTTTGGTTGATGTCTGTGTGTGGTGATCAAGGTTATAGATGATTTCTCGGCAGAGGCCGACATTATGTTGGAAGATAACCAAGCTTCTAGGTGATTTAGATATTCGACCATGTCTGGTCTCTGGGGTCAAATAGCAAAGTTCTAATCTATACATTTTGTGGGTAATGGACCCATCTACCTATAGTTGAAGTTTGAAGTCATTTCGAAAAAAATTGTAGAACGAGTTTCGAAAAATATCAAAAACATAGGTTTTTAAAACATACAAATACAAAAGAATGACTACGAACACGGAAAAACACTGGTAAAAGACGTTTTAGAGGTCAGAAAAAGCTGCCGTTTGCTATTAATTTTATCAAAATTGACTGAAAATTAAGAATTTTATGCCCATTTTAAGGTAGGTACTAAATGGGGCTCCGAACGGAGCTCAAATTAGACCCGGGCATTAAATGAGGGTGCCTGGCTATGGGGGAGGGGGAAAAGTGTTGTATATACCAGAATAGTAAATTGCTAGTGTATTTTTTCCATCTAGGTGTAGGGGTTGTTGTAGTGTTTGATGCAGGGGGGATCTATTAAGAGTGATTTACTATGTAATTGACAGTCAATCATGCCAAGATGGGCTTTTATAGGGAGGATTTTTGCTTCAGACAGGAGATGGCTGATTGGTGTGGTGGGAAAGCAGACAATTATTATCCTGAGGGCTTTATTCTGAACGATTTCTAATTATGAGCATTAGATTTTGATATTGTGGGGACCCAGGCTGGTGATGCGTAGTTTAGAAAAGGGGGCGCGTGGAGTAAAGTAACTTTCGCTCACTCAACAATATAGAATATCACATACGACTCATTAATGATCTTGCGTCATTAATTTATGATTAGAGGAACCATATTTTTGCCTCTCCTCTAATAATTCCAAAAATGGAATACAATACAGCTCTATACTAATATATACGTCGTTCACGTCTCATACATGATCGTTAAAGTCTATCGATGTGGTAATCTTATCCGTTGTATAATAGACATAATCGTAGGATATATCACATAGAATTACGTCCGAGCAACCACCATCCAATGTATTACAAATACTATCGATCGATAGAGCAGCAATGCAAGCGATCGCAGATAACGAGAGAGACACTTCCACGCATCAACTATTAGACGACAGAGAGAGAGATAGAAGAGAGTATTGACGCACGATAGACGAGATAGACGATGAGATCGAGAGAGAAGAGTAGGAAGAGAAGTCACCCTAACATTCTACTACTATAAAAGAGAAAATTAATTGCTGAGAGATGATTACCTACGTCTTCACATCGCACTCACTCATCTCACTGCTACACATAGTCAAAGTTATTTATGTATTAATATATATCTAATACATAGAGAAGAGCGACGCTATTTTCTCATAAGGATATTAGACTACTTCTCATATTTGATCTTACTAACATATAACAATTTAAATTCTTATGTAATTATTGAAAGTATATACAAGTGCCTACACGCAAGAGTCAATAATACACCTCTCTATACCGCATTCCAATCAACAATTCAGACTTACATTTCAATCAAACTGGATTACTTTCCATCTCAGTACTCCTATCCATCAAGCCGAAAACACACCTCACAACACTCTCTTCGCATCTTACATTCATTAAAATGTCCATAAAAATCCAGTAGTAACCTTAAACTCTTACTACATTAACCTCATTGCAAATAATAGTTCACTATTATAATATATATTTATATACTTTTAGATATTATAGTATATCTTCAGCAGAGCAAGATCATATCTTCCAATATTATCTTATACATATATATATCTGAAAACAAAGGTTATATATGCAAATTTCACTCTCTTCCGTCCTCATCTCCCCTCCTCGACTCCCTTTTCTGCACCCAGGGCTACCCACACACACTCACTCTAATCTCTCCTCTACTCCTAACTCACACCCCACCCGCACTTACTCACATCCTAGCGCTCACACACACATCTCGGCACGAGAAGACGGATTATACACGCACGCTGATACTCAGGAGCTAGATATATAATAAAAAACCGATTGAAGATGAAACTTTATTAACATCATATAAACCTTGTCCTTCAAAACCCACATTATATATCCCATTATATACCTATATATATATATATAATTATAATATGATAATATAATTATATATCTTATATATAACATATATACCCAAGTCGTCACTCAATATACTTAGGTACCACCTAATAATTATAAATATATATATATTAACTAAAGAATACTGTTATATACTATATTCTCATATTATATATATATATATATATATATATAATATACACACTCCACATTAACATATAATATCCTAAACAGATACTACTAATTACTATATTTATATAGCATAAAGCACCATCTTCAAAAAAGTGAAACACCTTTCGAGGTAAATAATCATAACACAGAATATAACTCCATCATATCTGTCGCGGTTTTAATTATTTGCATCATCTCATAACATACCCAATCAAATATATAATTCCCTCTCACGCAACACATCTCTAATCACGCAAATCACTACATACAGCTGTCCTGATTGGAGATTGTGATCTTCACAAACAGAGCAGCATATAGATACGCCTAGAGAAGCAGGTATCCGTCAAAAATTTTTACCGACATGTTATGCAACTCTAGACACTTTTTTCTTCATCCATTCAGTATCTATCTCGCGGACCTCTACCCAAGACATGTCATAATAGATGTTGAAATTAATTTATGTAAGGATGTGCACGAGACGAATGACATATGCCACCGAAATATATTACTATCGTGCGTAAATGTTTTCTTCATTTTACGATAGAGTACGTCTTACAAATGAATTTCGGGAGGAATTTGTAGGTATTTATATATATATACCCACCTCACTCTATTTGTTTTTTATGTTGCTCTTTTTCTAATTTTGTGTTTGATGTGTGGTGTGGTGTGTGTGTGTGTGAGTGTGAGTGTCGATGCTCTGCTAGATGTGTGTCGTGTAGTTGTGTAGTGTGTTTGCTGATCGTGTTTTTAGGCGTAACGATACTTTTATTCAATCAATCATAGAATATATAGTAATCTCGCATTTATAATTATTTATTTTTCAATTCTTCTTCAAATATCCTCATAGGATATACATTCAGTTCATTATACTACAATTATTCTGTGCTAACATCTTTCTCTAGCTATTTATATATTACATGTAAATATTTACACGATATATATGTTGACAAAATTTATATATATGATCTATATATTATAATATTTAACTATATATCTAACATAACATAATAAAATTCACATAACCTACCAACATCATTATATATACCTATACCTCACACTCACGTGATACAGGATCATACACTATAATATAATAAGGTACCTACCCTAATTGATAAGATATATTACCTACCTATATATATATCCAAGTCAGTCATCTTATTAAAATGTTAATATGATAGTAATACTTCAGTATACTTATATCTCTCCTCTACGTTGCGTTTCCGAACCGGGGCCCAACTCGATTTGTTATGCATGATGAGACAAAAGTAAGGCTCCAACTTTAGAAAAAATATTCTTTGTCCGGAAGAACAGGCAGGCAATTCATTGACGAAGAGATAAAAATGATATCTTTATATAATTAATTAACATCGCATAGAGCCGTTAGCTAGTATTTAAAATTGATAATGTTCGATGATACATCCTCTATCCGAGCGGAAGCCCCTGTATTGACCTCAGATCTGAGTGTGAGTGGGGGTGACTCTTAGTACAAAGGTGATTATGCATTCTTCTGACGAAAGTTAGTTTTCTTCTAAGGTTGAAGCCTTCCTTGTTGTAATCATCGTGGTCTGGTGGTAAAACACTTGCGTAACAACGCGAGGGCTTCGAGTTCAATATACATATAAGGAGAGATTGATAAATATTTATATATTATTAAAACTGCGAGTGTGTTTGATGATTTTAAAATTGACTTTATATATGATACCGATATATATATATAATAAGCTTATATATATATATATTTATATAATATAAATATATAATAATATAATATATTAATATATATATATACTATATTATATACTAGTAATGAAATTCAAATATTAACTATATATCACTAACTCAAATAAATATATACTAATATATACTAATATGATAACATTATATAATATATATATATATAACCTATATATATATAATATATATAACAAAGACTATATATATAGATAATAATTCACTATTTATATATAAAAGTATATAGTTACTATAATATATATAAATATATAATATATATTATTAATATATATATACTATATATATAATATATACTAATATATATATATATACCCTATATAATATATAACATAGTATTTATTATAAATTGTTTATATATATATATATATATATATTGTTAATGCAAAAAAACAGCAACTTTATAGTAGAAAATTTCTTACTATACCAAGTTGTAACCCAAAAAGTTCTTGCAAAAACATTCCATTTTTTGAAGATTGACTTCTAAATTATAGGGCCTATATATATATATATATATATATAATTATTATATAATATATATAGTATATATATATATTATAATATATATATAACATATATATATATATATATACCATTACGTATAATTAATATATATATAATTAATATTACCATATAAATATATATTATATATATATATATATAAGATATATATATATATATATATATACCTATAATATAAATATATAATATATACGTAAAATATATATAATATTATATTATATTAATATAATATATATATATATATATATTATATATATATATATAATATAATTCACTGATCATAATTCATATATAGAATCTAACCTAACCTAGCACAACTTTATATATATCTATATATATAGTATATATATCATATATAATATAACCTATATACTATATATATATAATATATATATAGTATATAAAAAATATCAATATATATTATATATTATATATAATACTATTATGTATGTTAATTATATATATATATATATAATATCCTATGATATAATATATATATATAGTATATATATACTATATATTAATAATATATATATAATTATATATATATATTATAATAATATATATATATATATATATATATATAAGTATAATATATATATATATTATATACTATATATATATGTTATACTATATATATATTATATATATATACTATTATTATATATATATATACTTATATCTATAATAATTATATATATATATTATATGTATATAATCATTATATATGTTATATATATTATACTGTATATTGGTATATACTTATATATATATATAGTATAATATTAATATATCTATATAATATAATATATAAGTATATATAAATATATATATATACTATATATAATATTAAATATATATATATACTAAATAATACTATATAATATAATTATATCTATAATATATATAATATATATGTATATAATATATCTATATAATTTATATTAAATAATATATAAATATAAAGTATATATATATCAGCGGCGACTCCTGTAACTTTTTGCTGACTTCTCGGCCAGGCTCTCACTCTCTCTCTGTCTGTCTCAGTTTCAATCATCGGAATCCCTCTCGTCACGTCTCTCTTCTCTCTCTCCTTCTCTCCTCTACTCTCTCCTTCTCCTCTCTTCTCTCTCTCCATCATACATACTTAACGTACTAACTATGACAATATATAATTAATATAATACCGTAATATAAGTAATAATAATATATACTACTAATATAATATATATATATCTATACATTATATGTATATTGGTATAATAAATATATATATTATATATATAACTAGCATAGCTATATATATATATATATCTATTATATATAGTATATATATATACTAATCTAATTATATAATTTATATATATATATATATTATAATATATATATTATATATATATATATATAATAGTAATGTTCAGATTGATTAGTTATTGCTAAATTTAAAAAGTTTCTATATATAAAAATTAATATTCTTCATCTGCTCATACAACATTTTCACCTCCGAGCTATCTTCGGGAGAAGCCCGGGCCATCAGCTTTTATAATTGATGAAAAATAGCATTATTCCTTAAAAAAGAAAAAATTAATAAAATAATTTTATTAATCAGGATATATATAATTATTTAATAATTTCTTTACTAAAAAAAATGCCCCCCCCCCCAAAAAAAAAAAAAAAAAAAAAGAATGTTTCATTTTTAATTTAATATGACATTTTTAGAAGATCGATCGTTTCTATAATGATAAAAACTCGGGCTACCAGCGCGAGCAGACCATAATATAAAAAAAAACCTTTGCCTGATATATATAAGGTATATTATATAAGTATATATATATACTTATTAATATATTATATATATATATATAATATATATATATATAATATTATATATATACATATTACTATTATATATATACTATATATATATATAATATATATATACTTTATATTATATTATATAATATATATATATATAATATATATATATATATATACTATAAATATAATATATATATATATATACTATAGTATATATCATATAATATATATATACCTATATAATATATATTATATATAATATATATAATATAAGAGTATATATATACGCTCAATGAGCTAAATCTATACATGTAATACCTACTTTTCCAAACTCTCATGTCTAACAACATTTTTCACCTGTATCGAGGAACCCGAAGATATCCTACAGGATACATTATCTAACTCCTTTTAATTATCTAATTATAACATTCCATAATTTTCATTTCAATGGTGAATTTTGATCGCTATCGTAAACATAAACATTTCTATAACACGTCACGAAAATCTCGAATCTCCCGTCTTTGATGTCTTTCTACTCAATGGTTTAAAAATCTGTCTTTCCTTCTACTAAATAATCTTGTGCTTGTGCTCTTTTTTAATAGTTCTTTGCCTTTTTTAAGTATCTCACCATTTCTCCCGAGACTGTTTCATCTCATATATATATAATTTATATATATATATATGATATATAATATATAGAAATATAATATATAATATATATAATTAATATAAATAATATATATATATTATATATATATACATTATATATTAACTATAACTATATATATTACTATACTACTATACTATATATTAATATATGTATACTATATATATATATATAATATATAATATATCGAAAAAATGTAAAAAAATATATTATAGATGCTTCATATATATATAATATAATATATATATATATATATATGAGATTTCAATGTATTAAACAGCACTGAATGGTTGGGGTCCTCTCAAACTGATAAAGGAGGGGAAGAAGCAGAAACATTCATCATTCTCAACGATCTGAAGCAACTGGTTAGAGAATCTACACATATTTCTGATTGTCCCAACCAATTCTTGAAACACCTAGCACCTACGCTTCAATCCAGTACAGCCTTTCTCTATAAACACGCCATCTTGAGTCCTATTGGCCCCTCTGACCATAATCTCTTATCTCTTAATTTTCATATTTTCTCTCCAACAGCTCCATCCTGCACTAAGTGTATTTTCTGGCGCATTAATCGGGCTGATTGGTGGCCTTTGCGTCGCTTCTACGCTAACTACTTTATTATCTGGTGTGATTCTTTGACACTGAAGCAGCTTGACAAGATACATAGACTGAATATTAAGATCGCGAGAGATTCTAGTTTATCACTCAGATTTGATATGAAGTCAAGTTTTATTTCTTTCCTTCTACTAATTATTTTTTTTCTCTCAATACGTACATTAACATATAGGTAAACATGCTACAAGTTACGTACATATTCAAACAACACTAATACTTCGTGTAGAATAGTCTATTGATCTAATAGTTAAGCCCAATTATCATAATCATGCTAGACAACCTCTACATCCAAGAACCATACTCTCTATAAATTAATAATTCCAAAATCATATAGTCTTGGACAATTTAGAACGCACTGTTTTCATTTTATGAATGTAAAAAATTGAGATATACAGCAAAATTTGCTAGAAATTTACTTAAAAGAAAAT
>JABUQX010020710.1:0-16359 GCA_015478945.1 Trachelipus rathkii
GAAACGAACGTATTAGTGGAATTGTGTAGTGTGACGAAAGGAGTAAATGAGAGAATAAACGAGGGTATTGAGATGGTTTGTTATTTTGGAAAGGACAGTATGATTATCGATTGGCTAACCGGTTATATAATGTTGAGCGTGTCAGGAAGCGACCGGCTGGAAGACCGAAGGAAAAGTTTGTTGAGTCAGTAAGAGAGTGTTTGAATGCAATGAATGTGAGTTAAGTTCAAGCTAGAGGAATGCTTCATAATAGGAAGTGATTGGCGTGTTTGTTGGCCTTACCCAGGGGATGAACCTTGACACTGAAAAAAATTTGTGTGTGTGTGTGTGTGTGTGTGTGTGTGTGTGTTAAGTTTTAAGGTGAACTTTAGCTATGCTCGGCTTGAACTTAAGGTCATGAGGGGAGTGTATGGTGGAGGGAGGGTGACTTTTTTTTTGACTTAAGTCATATTCAACTTAACTTCTGTTTCTGGTGTATGTTTGAGCGTCCCACCCCCAATCTGCTGGGAGAGGTGTTGAGTGATTATATATATATATATATATATATATATATATATATATATATATATATATATATATATATATATATATATATATATATGTATATATATATATATATATACCGTATATATATATTATAAAATAAAAATTTAATTTAAAAAAATTTAGTAATCACTCAAATTATTTTTACTATATATATATATATATATATATATATATATATATATATATATATATATATATATATATATATAGTATATATATATCTATATATATATATATATATATATATATATATATATATATATATATATATATATAATTATTTCTTCTATGGAATGGAATTATTTTAAAATTAAGGAGGGTGATCCTGGTAAAACTGAATATCTTTGGTAAAATTTTGATATAGGCTGACCATATTTCCTTGAATTAAAAATTACAGGGCATTGGGAAAGGGGCTTTCCGATATTCTATATTTATGAAAAGTAAAACATAAACATAATTCTTCAGTGACAAAACAAAAATACAAAAATTTAGATCGATGTAGATGTGGACTGAGCATTATGGACTGTATTGTCGTATTTCTGCGCGATAATAACATGAATATTTCTCCGACGAAGTTATCTACTCAGTAAATTTTGGTCTTTCGCCTCATGATAAAACTTCTCAAATTCCAAGATACAATTTTTTCTTACAAATAACATAGTCTTCATTGTATCGACACTTGACCTAGATTTCTCCTTTGACCACATACTCTTCATAACAGAAAATATCCTCCAAATAGGTGCTGTACTCTCCTGAAGGCAAAGAATTAACTGAAATATTACAAGTCTAAAAAGTCTTAAGTGTTTTATTCTAATTTCAGAAAAAAAAATTGTGTATTCTCTGTATGAAACTGTTTTACAATTATAGATATTAAGAGTGTCCACTGATCGAATACGCAAATTTTCTGTTTCCTGTCCTGTATTTCTTTCCCATTCAAGTGTCTATAGTGGCTCTCTTGAACATTTCAGTGTTTCTTAAACTGCAATTCCACTTGTTGACATCCTTTAAGCTGGTTTCATAGAAATTCTCTACCGCATTATTTAATTTATTGACTTTTCAAGGAATTTACTAACGGGAATAAATTAGGCATTTTGTTTTAAAATGACGGGACTGCTGAGGAAATAGGAAAAAATGATGCTGTCATGGTCACCTTATGAAGAGTAAACATTAAAAACCTTTAAAATATTGAAGTACAAAAACCATTACTTGACCATAAAATATTGAAGTACAAAAACCCTTACTTGACCAACTTGAAAGAAACATAAAACTTTTTTTTTTTTTTTTAAATAAAAATAAAAGAAATATCTATATTATCTAGAACAAAAATTGCAGAAAAGAGAACGATAAAACAGAAGCTGTAGATGATGATCCATGTTCTTCCATAACATGAACTTTCCAGTAGAAAATGCCCCATTTAACCTACACTGTTGAAACTAACTGGAGAAAGGTTTGGAACATTGATCATAGAAAAAGTAACGAAATTCATTTTAAAATTGGGAAATGATTGCTATGGACAATTAGCTATTTTCCTTTGTAAAAGATATTGAATATATAATGTTAATTAGTCACCTATGTCCACAGTATGTTCCATTAAGGAGGTGCTTTTCAGAAGAGTTCATTCCAACAATATATAGCAGAAGATGCTAAAGGAAAAAATAACACCTCAGATACACGAAAATGAACAGTCTGAAATATTTTCAATTTATTTTGTGTGGTTATAAGCTTTGGTACCAAGTTGTTATTCTAGTTTTGCTCTATATATTTTAAAATAAAGTAAATCAACCAGGGTTGGCAAAAAACCCACTTTTTTTGAAAAAGCCCAGTGGGCCCGGGGTTTTTCGGTTTTTTTCATCTAAAACCCGAAAAAAACCGGGGGAAATTGGTTTTTTTCTATTTTTTTTTTCCTCGCATCAATAACTGCAATTTCATTTTTTTTAATTTGTTTGTTTTCAATTTTGTTAAGTTATTATAAGTTTGATTATAACAGTAATGCCAAAGACTCTTGGATCCAGAAGAAAACTAGGAAATGAATGGACTGAAGTTCTGAATGTCTAAGGCACCAGCAAAGTAAAATGTAAATATTACAGTGATACAATTAGCAATAAAATTGAAAGAATAAAAGTGCATTGGAAAAAATCTTGTAAGCGCTTGTCATATTCTGGCAAATCTAGGGAATCAAGTGCTAATACAACCGTTGAAAGTATGGATCTTACAGATGTAGAAGAAAGGGATTCATCTAATTTTCGATGGCTGCAAGACATTCAACAATGAAAACATGGTTATCTGTATCTGACACATCAAAAACTCAAAAGAATTTGTCTAAATATACCATTAAAATGACAACTGCACAAAAAGAATTTCTTGACCAAAAAATATCAGTTTTTTTTATGCTAACAACGTCTCATTTTTAAGTGTTGAATTGAAGTACTTTGTTGAAATGATACAAACCTTAAGACCTGGTTACTCCTCACCATCTCGAAGAAATCTAGCAGGTCCACTTTTACATATCATATATATATATGTTATATATATATATATATGTATATATATATAGAGATATATATATATATATATATATATATATATATATAGTATGGTTTTTTATATATATATATTATATATATTCTTCAACAAATGAATTAAAATGAGCTTATAAATATTTCACTAAGTAAAAGAGTATAACTTCTAATATTTTCATTTTTGTTTTACTATTTTTACATGCAATTATTCTGAAAAAAAAATTGAAGTGGGCAAAATAGTGTTTTTTTCAAGTGTTTTTTTTTCAAAAAATATTTGAAATTTATATATATATATATATATATATATATATATATATATATATATATATATATATATATATATATATATATATATATATATATATATAAATAAAAAAATAAAAATATGTATATATATATATATATATATATATATATATATATATATATATATATATATATATATATATATATATATATATATATATTACATATATATATCAACAAATGAATTAAAATGAGTTTATAAACATTTCACTAAGTAAAAGAGTATAATTTCTAATATTTTCATTTTTTGTTTTACTATTTTTACATGCAATTTATTCTGAAAAAATTGAAAAAACCCAAGTGGGCAAAATAGCGGGTTTTTCAAGTTTTTTTGAAAAAACCCGGGTGGGTTTTTTCGGGTTGGGCCCACTCATGCCAACCCTGAAATCAACACATAAGCTTTTCGAAAAATATATAAATAGTCATTTTGGTTTCAAAAAGTTTTTTTTTTAAATAATTTTTGCATAAGTCTACTGACGTACAATAACTGAAAATAGTGATATTTACTTAATATCATTATTGAAAGAAAAATATATTCTAATATTTAAAATTGTTTATATAAAAAGTTCTTATAAATAAGTATCTTTCATTAAATGTCTCATTATTACTTCAGTAATATAATTTTGTTATATAAAAAAATTTAGCACCTTTTTGAAAATATAGGTCTCCGGTCAGAGAAGGCCATAATAAGTTCTAGTGGTCTTCGACCGGAGCCAGAGATCCGGTGCATTACTAATAATAATAATAATAATAATAATAATAATAATAATAATAATATATTTGTAATAGTTTTCAGTATAGGAGTATATTCGGCTCAGAAATATTGTTTCAATCTGGTATATTGCTTAATATTTTCAATTTCGCCGCTAGAACGTAGTTTTCTTCTTTTTCTTTTTTTTTTCTTTTTTTTTTTTGTGTGTGTAATGGACAAGTGGCGTGAGTTATTGGATTCTTGTTTGTCTGAATGTGTCAGTTTGGCTCTTATATTTTTATTATTTTTGAAATTTGTGCTGCTCAACTTTCCATTGTCTTTCTACAATATTTTTTAAATAGTGTTATATTATATATGTATTTATTTTTTATATATATATATATATATATATATATATATATATATATATATATATATATATATATATATATATATATATATATATATATATATATATATATATATAATATATATATATCGTATAAGTCAGCAGTGTGCTTGATTCAATGTGCGCAATTGTGCATAGTATATAAATTTGTAAATAACTAACCACTTTACGTTAAAATTTAGCTGCAACTACTCCACTACTACTACTACCATCAATTCCAATAATTACAATTCAAATAATAATTTAAAGATATTTTATGCCCGTATTAGAGATTTTTAAGCTTAATTTACATCGTCTTTTGTCTTCTTTTATGATCTCAACCGTTGTTTTGTGTGTTTTGAAATTATTTGTTTGACTTTTTTATTTGGTATTGAGTTATTGACTTGCCAGAGACAGAGACTGCCAATTTTGGCAAGTGCCACAAGTTGTATATTTCCCTTTATAAAAGTTGGAAAATCGTAAAACAATGTAATTATGAAAATTAATAGTCGTTATATATATATATATATATATATATATATATATATATATATATATATATATATATATATATATATATATATATATATATATATATATATATATATATATATATATATATATATATATATATATATATATATATATAGCATCACTGCAAAAATAAAATTAAATGAAGTTAATTCACGGATCTAATGGTCCATTTTAGTAGTACCCCCCCCCCCTTTATCAGAAGTCATTGTTACTTATTAACTCTGCTTTTACAAATTCTGTCACTTTTTTTGAATTGTAATATGGGGCTCCTTTTTGTTGATATAATGATTTGTAATAATGATGGTTGTTACATTAGAATTAGCATAAAATTAAATCTGAGACCTTTTTTTCAAAAAATATTTGGTAAATAAATTCAGTTTAATTAAATCCCTTGTGTATTTTATAATCCCTAAATTGAGCCGTTAATAGTTCAACAATTATTCATTAATTTATTTTTTATTTTATTTTATTTTTTAATAAAAAGTTCACACCTCACCGGCATAGCCCTATTCAAGGAGGGGAACTCAGGTAATTTCTACCTAGGATTCGAACCCGTGACCTTGCCATGCGACTCCGTCGCTCTACCGTTTGAGACACGGTAACGGCATTTATTTATTTTATTTTTTCTTTAATTTTTTGAAGATAAAATTCTCACGAAAAGTTTAAAATTAGTGTTAATATATATATATATATATATATATATATATATATATATATATATATATATATATATATATATATATATATATAGTATATAGTATATATATATATATATATATATATATATATATATATATATATATATATACATATATATATATATACATACAGGGTTCACACTTTCTGGAAAGTCAGGGAAATGGTTTAAGATATGCTGAAAGTCAGGGAAATTTTAAAATTTCAAACATATGAAGAATGGATCCATGGACCAAGTTACATATTTTGATATATTTTTTCCATACTGTATAATTGTGGAATGAGATGTATATTGATAAGTGAATGAAAAGGATGGGCGAGGAATGACATTCCATAAATCTACTTATATCCTGTTTCTTTCTATTTTTAGTTCAACTATTACCTACTATTCTTCCTATTCTGTTTGTAGATGTTGTTCCTGTAAGTCTGTCCTTCCGATTAGCGATTGGTATATGGATGACTTATGACTTAATCTGTTTATATCTTTTTCTTTTTAGAATTATACTTTTGAGGTGTTTTTTTTTTTTTGAGGTTTCACGAAGTGATTTTTGATTTTTGTGCAGTTGAAGGTATTTATTATTTATTTATAAAATGACTTAAAAACAAAACTTAACTTAAATGACTAGTGTTGGACGTGTCAAACTGAAACCTTGGTTCATTCCTCGCCCACAGATTTCACAATGTCTCAAAATTTTAATATTATGGAAGGATTTCTTAAGTCCAGTATAATGCCTGCTACAACCAACAACTAAGCTTTTTACATTATATTTACATATCTTGAATGCCAGACTGTGCAAATCAAAATGACAGAAAGATATTAGAAAGATGTCCCTGGAAGTACAAGTCTCGTCCAATGGCTTCATCATTTTATCCTATATACTTTTCATCAGCCATCAAGCAAACACAAAGATTTGATTTATTGCTAGAGTCATTGTACACCAATAACCGAATCCCAGATTCTGTTGCTGAGAAAGCAAAAGCACAATACTTCTACTTGCAGTGAAGTTTATTCTACCCTTGAATTAAAATTCAAAATATTTTTGATGGTTATTGTCCTTCTAAGAGACTGAGTTTTTTCTTCTATAGCAATCTGAGAATCAATGTTATGCGAAATTGTGGCAAATTATTAAATTAGGACTGATATTTTTTAAAGAAATATGACGAAGAATTATGATTTTTTCATAAATAAAGCAATTTTAGTGGAGAATCTAAAAGAACAGAGTCTGATTTCTCAAAAGAAGTGCACAATGCCAAAAGATCTCATGAAAGTATTCAAAAAGTTCCTCACCTACAAAAAAAAAATGTTGATTAAAAGACAAAGCTGCCCTTAGGAGATATGAAGAACATCTCAAAGAGTCAAAACAGGAAAGAAAAAGGAGAGAATAAAAGGTTGAAAGAATATTATCCTTACAGTTCAAAAGATCCTTGAAGAGCAGAGAAAGATGTTAAAACTGAAGGCTTTAACAGAAGAAGACGCTATAAAATCAAAAATTCAAATGCTTGAGAAGAAAAAGTTAATCTAAATCTCCCCATTTAGAACTTTTGTGATTACAGTGGACGCTATTCACCTAGGCTATTAATGTTAGCTTTTAATTTATTTTCTTTTTGTATAAATAAAACTGTTTACTTTTGAAAAAATAAAAAAGGAGTGCGTTGGACGGCTATGGGTAAGGTATAGGCTGATTACTAAAAAAAAATATTTTTTTAAATTCATCCATGATGATGAACAATTTCTAAAGTAAATTTTCAATAATTTAATGTATGAACTGAGTAAATAGGCTGCAATAATGATTAATAGATATTTTATACACCAAAAATAACGAACACGCTGGTCAGGGAAAATTTGCAGATTTGGTCAGGGAAATAAAAAAAATACAAAATTTCTGTGTGAACCCTATATATATATATATATATATATATATATATATATATATATATATATATATATATATATATATATATATATATATATATATATATATATATATATATATATACATATATAAACATATATATATATATATATATATATATATATATATATATATATATATATATATATATATATATATATATATATATATATATATATATATATATATATATATATATATATATATATATATATTATATATATATATTTTTATATTTTTATTATATATAAATATATATATAAATATATATTTTTTTATTCTATATATAGATACATATAGATATTTATATTATTATAGTTATATATATATATATATATATATATATATTATTACATATATATATACATATATATATTATATATATATATATATATATATATATATATATATATATATATATATATATATATATATATATATATATATATATATATATATATATATATAATGTTATTCTCTAATTTCAATGACACGAGTTCTAAAACTTAACTTTCTTCTCCACTGGGAACATGAAGATCAGGATTTAATGTTAACGTCTGCATTTCCACAAGATTTGACTCTCCGTTCCTTGATATTTCATACAGGCTTCGCATAGAGCCACCTAAATCAATTGACTCAAATTCCGATGCGGATGATCGTGGTGTTAAGTGTGATAACCTACCAGAATTTGAGGCTTCATTCTCTGGTACACGCAGTCTTACATTAGAGGCATTTGACACACTATTCTCCTGTTCATGCATGCTTTCATTAGACTCCATCAAATTATTTGGTTGAAAATCACTTTTGGAAGATGGTGGTGTTAACCGTGTTAAGACCCTACCTTGCCTGATGCAGACTATATCACTAATAGCCATCCTCTGTAGTTCTATGACTGAAATGAACTGAAGTATCATCATTATTGTTGATATAACAAATTGTGCCATCCATTGAAAATAACGGTTCTCCAGAGCATTTGGATAGGAATTTATAAAATGGTAAAATTTTTTGAATGTAGGATTACGCTTATATACCGAACTAAAAAGGTATATGCAAAATTACAAGTATCTTAAAGTAAAACTTATGAGTAAATTGTTATATTCTTTTACATCACTGCCACCAAATAGTAAAACTTTGATTTATTAAAAGACTTTAGGCTTGGGCGAAAAGATGTAGTGTTTTTTTTTTCAGCCTCATGTGTTTTAAGGCTCCTCCATCACTACGATTCGGTAACTCCGGAGTATGTAGTAACCAGATGGAGGAAGAACTAAAGAGTAAGGAAGGTGTTGGAGATTTTCACAATCGAGATCTTCAGTCTTTTCCCATGTAACCTTTACCCCGTATGGGGGCCGTACTTTGTATATATATATATATATATATATATATATATATATATATATATATATATATATATATATATATATATATATATATATATATAGTATATATATATATATATATAATATTATATTTATATATATATATATAATATATATATATATATATATATATAATATATATATATATATATATACAAGGTGGCACCGTTAATTAGAAAGTTAACGTCGTTAATTTTTAATCGTTAACAAAAAATATTAACGACGTTAATCATTAAAGCGTTTATCGGTAACAGAATGTAGCGGAAGTTTTAACGTTAATCGTTAACTGTTAACCGTCTTCACACTAATTAGTAATTACTATTTCATTATTGTGTAATTTTTTTTAATTATAATAATACCCTAACATTATTAATAATGCTATTAAGGCTTCATCAGACAAATTATTCGGCTTTGACCATAGCAGATGCTTTTACCGCTTGCCGAAGAATACTTTCCAAAGCGAGTAAATACCTTAAGTTTAGTAGCTCAATACCGGGTGTTCATAAAAGAATGTGCCAGTTTTCATGCTTTATTATAAAAGCAAATATACAATATCCTATCATATCATACATCAAAGTGAAGAGTAAGTTGCATAGTTTCGAATATGCACTTGCGCAAGAACGAGTTCCTGATAGGTCGACATACGCGTATGCGCGCATTCAGATGTAGTCTTCTCTAGTGCGTGCGCCACATACGACAATGCGAGTCTGGAGCGTAAAGCTTTCTGTGGTCCTACAATTTGCTAAGTGGTGAATCTGGTAATTGACGATTCAAGCGTGGGGGGGTTCGCGTATGTTCTTACGGTTTTCCAGTGTGGACGCCTCCATGTGGCAAACACCATTCGCCGATGGTATAGGGCCATTTTGCAACTAATGGATGTCTTTGTAAATGCAAAAGTAAGACGGCCCAAAGGTGACTGTACAGGATGTGGACCGTATCAGGCCTCGTTCCTTCATAGATCCTAAGAAAATCCGTTCGGAAAGCAAGTCACGAACTGAAGGTGCCAAAAACGACTGTGTGGAAGCTGTTAAGGAAACGTTTACACATGCGTGCATACCGGTTGCAGTTTGTACATGTTTTAAAGCCCGACGACTATGCTCTACGGTTTACCTTTGCCTGTGCAGTGCTAGGTCGACACGATGACCTTCTAGATCTTGTAGTGTTTAGCGATGAGTCCACCTTTCATCTCAGGGGTAAGGTGAATGCCCATAATGCTCTATCTGGGGTCTGAAAATTCGCATGAACTTGTAGACCTTCTCTTTTTTCGCAAGAAAGTCAACGTAAACAGGGTCGCCTATCTCGATATGTTACAACAAGATGCTCTTTCCACAATTATTAGCAGGAATGCAGTGGTAAACTTTATACGGCAGCAAGATGGAGCCCCTTCACATTGGAGTCAAATAGTGGCGAGCGTGGTTGAACGACTTACTCCAGATCGTTGGGTTGGTCATAATGGTCAGACGACAAAGCTCTATATATTCTGGCCTCCCGTCCGGACTTACGGCGATGCGATTTCTTCCAATGGGGCTGCCCAATTATACGCAGGGTTGAAACGCAGAATTGAACATGCCGTTCCTTCCATTATTCTCCGGATCTGTTACCAATGTTTGGGAGGAATTGGATTATCGGCTGAATGTATTCCCTTATTACGAAGGGGCAATATTGGACATATGTAGGAAAAACTCTGTTTCAATGACCTTCACTTTGATGTATGATATGCTGTTGATATTGTATATTACGCTGTTATAATATAGCATTGAAACTGGGACATTCTTTTACGGACACCCGAGTAGTATATTATTGTAAAAATAATAGGATATGTCAACTTAGAATTTTAATACAAATATGTATATTTTTTATAAATTACAACGCTTATGAGGCCTAGTTCTTATATATTTTTCACTAGTCGCAAAAGAAGCAAGTTCAAGTATAACGAAAGAAGTTTATGACTCATTGAACGTGCAACAGTCACTATCTCTTTTTTTCTTCAGCGAACCAATAGGAAATGAGAATACAGCAAAAGAAAAACGTCAAACATTTCTAAATGGGATAATAACCGTGTAAGAATAAACACATTTATGAGCCAATTGAGAGGAGCCGTTAAGGAAATTTCTGGAAAAAAAAAAGTTTGTTTATCCGAAATCGAATCTAATACAATTTACAAATCTGATAAGAAATATTTTATAAACTCGTAAATTAAGTTAACGATTAACGGATGTAGGGAAAAATTTTAACTCGTTAATAGTCCGTTACTTCTTTTCGAAATTAACGAAAGCGTTAAAAGTTAACGAAAAAATTAACGAGTTAATTAACGGATTAACGCTTTAACGCGTTAATGCCCACCTTTGTATATATATATATATATATATATATATATATATATATATATATATATATATATATATATTCTTCATATATAATATATACATGGATATCTATAATACATATATATATATATTAGATCGCAAACATAACATATATAATAATCTCTTTACATTTATAAATTTCGGCTAGTTATTTGAAAGCCTTTTTTATCACAAACATTTTTCTTCGCTTTTTGTTATTCGGGCTGGTCTGCTTTTTATGTTGATATCACTGGAACGTTCCATGTTAAAAGTGTATAAAAAATATTTTGCAAATAAACGCGAAAATGAATTTATTTAAGTATTTTGTATATTTATATATAATATATATATTTATATGTTTTAATTTTATCTCTATTAGCTATATATTATTATATAAATATATATATATATATATATATAATATTATATATATATAATATATATATATAATCAAGCCTTAATTTTAAATGTCTTCGGTGCTATTTTGTTGCTTTTTGCTTTTTTGTGTTTTAATTTTTAATTGTTAGCCAAGTGTTTTAGTATCTGATAATTTTAATATCTGCAAATGATGAAGATTCAGTAACTTTGCGTTTAGGGTTTAAGGTAAGTATTTTTAGGGTCGTATTTATTTATTTATTTTTTTTTTCTTTTAAATTTGATTTTTAGTTTATTTTTCATCATTAGATACGTTATAGTTTTTTTTTATTTGTGTGTTCTTTTTAATTAATATTTTATATAATAAAATATTTTTAGGTTTTAATGCGAAACTCTAGCATATTAACTTATTATTAGGGTCGACCGTTTGAACTTATTTATTCATTGATATTTACTGTTTATCTACTTGCTCATTTAACAGTTTTCATAGATTGTCTTACTCTAATTAGTTTATTGTATTATATTAGATTCTATTGTGTACAAGAGCTTGTGTGTGTTTGTTTGTGCGAGTGGCTGATTGAATGACTGGTCGGAGTAGATGTGGGGGTGGGCACAGGCGGGGGTTTTCTATTGACTTTGCCAACGTGCGTAGCCTGCGTGCTAATCATGAATCTGTGGAATATCACCTCTCTAACTCTCAACCTAACATTTTATTATTGTCTGAGACCCAGATGGCCAGGGATTCTTTTTCAGATAAACTTAATATCTCTAACTATAACTTTTTCTATAATTTCTTTCTAAATGGTGGCGTCTGTGCCTATATAAACATAAACACTCCTGTAACACGTCTCGAGAATCTTGAATCTCCTAACTTCGATGTTCTGTGGCTTAAAACCTTTCTCCCTACTACTATTATTATCTTGTGTTTCTTTTACTGCTCCCCTAATGAAACAGATTTTCACGTTCTTTTTGACTATCTTACTCCTTCTCATGAGACTGTTACTTCCCATCCAAATTCTGAGGTCCTCTATTTAGGGGATTTCAACGTACACCACACTGAGTGGTTCGGCTCCTCTCACACTGATGCAGGCGGGGAGGAGGCCAAAACATTCAGAATTATCTTAACGATCTGGAACAGTTATAAGAACTACCATATTCCCAGATCGTCCTAAACCAATTCTTGAATACTCTTGACTTATGTTTCACCATACTCCTTCTCGTTATAATTACACCATTTCTCCTCCTATTGGTAACTCTGAACCACAATCTTGTATCTCTTAATTATAATACCTTTTCTCCAGCAGCTCCACCATGTCCTAAACGTAATTTCTGGCACTTTAATCGGGCTAATTGGGGGCATTGCGTGATCTTATTTGCTAACTACTCTTGAAATGAATCCTGCTTTGACTCGGGGATGCCTCGGTCACCGCTGAAAAGGTGGGGCCGTAATCACCGATGGATGAGCAGGTTCATTCCATTCTTCAACTAAATCTTTTTCTCAAAATCCATGGTTCGATGGATGGCTTTTGTTCTCGTGCCATTCAGGAGAGAGACATTGCGTATCGGGCTGGAAAAATTCGTTCTCCTATCCTCTTACTAATTTTCATTTCTGCTCGAATCGTTGCTTGGATACCTATTCGAACAGGCTAAGCCGCATTTCTACTAAAAGAAAATGTCGAACATACATGCTTGGTTTTCTACTGATCAAAAATTTCTGGCCCGTTGCCAAAAACATCTCTAATATTCCCACACCTCCCTTTCCTCCCTTTTTTTTTTTTTGATGGTGCTGTTGCTAACTCTCCTTCTGAAAGGCCGATCTCTTCGGCCTACCTTTTTTCGATTAATTTACCCTGGACGATTTCCGGCATCCTTCTCTTACTCCTCTCATCTCCAGGTTTCCACATGTCTTTACCTGTGATTACACTATGATCGTGTTCATGGATCCTGAAGCTCTATGAACGCCAGGAAAGGCTAGTCGCAACGGATGGCAGTCCCTAACCCTGTTTTTTGAGGAGTGTGATTCTGAGCTGGCGTCCTGTCCTCTTTCAATCTTTATCTCTGTCTTAATAATAAATACTTTTCTTCAGTGCTCGGAAACGCGCCTATGTCCAGCCTATCCGAAAAAAGGTTACCACTCCGATCCTTCAAAACTATCGCCTATCCTCTCTCCACTTCGTATTCTATCTAAAATCTTGAAACTCTCTTTTTAACTCATTTCCTGGATCATCTGAGTCTCATTCCTTCTTTCAGATCATCAGTATGGCTTTCGTCTCTCGAGATCAACTGGTGACATACTTTTCCTATCTAACTGATTTATGGTTTTCTTCTCTTAGGAACTACGGGGAAGTCTTGCGTGTGCGCTTGACATATCAAAGCTTTTGACCGGTTTGGCACGCGTCACTGCTTCTCTAAGCTCCCTTCCTTTGGGGTTTCTCCTTCTCTTTGCTTACTTTTTGTTTATGTGTTTCTCTCCTGATCGCTCTATAATCCAGCACTCGTTGATTGAGCCACCTCTTCCTCTTTCCTGATAATTGTGGTGTTCCGCAGGTTTGTTCTATCTCCAACTTTTTCTACTTTTCATCAACGATCTCCTCAGTTGTACTTCCAACTCTGTTCACTCTATGTCGATGACTTCAACTCTAAACTCTTCTACTCACTTTACAAATCTGCTCCCTCCTTTTGCTTCTAGAGTTGCTCTCGTCTTCAGCTTTCCGATTTATACTTCTTGCCGATCTGGATGGGATTTCCGGTGGGGTCACCGCAACTTTGTTGAAATTCAAACTCTTTAAAAACTCAACCTCTACGTCTCCCTCTGCAAAACCTCCCAACTTTCTAGTTTCCTTCGTCGGCCCTCCACGTCTCTCCTGTGAATAACATAAACAGTTCTTGGTCTAACATAAACAACAAATTGTTTGGAAACCTCCTATTTCAATGGTTGCTAAGGTGGCCTCAAGAAGCTGGGAGTTCTGTTCGGTTGCGGGAATTTTTTTCTCCTGCACAGCTACTCCAGTTTATGTAAGGGCCTATCTCGCCTTTTGGAGCATTGTTCTCACATTATTTGGGGGGGCTCCGCTCCGCCTTTCTATTGCAATAGAGTTGAGTCCTCATGCGTTAAGAGACTAATAAACTGTCCCCCTACTTTCCAAACTCTCTTGACCTCTATCTCTGCGACGTGACGTTGGCGGACCCTAATCTCTTTTCTATAGGTATACAACGGTAGATTCTTCGGGGAGTTTGGCCGCTTGCGGGTTCCACCTCTCATTTGGCGTGAAGTATTGAAGAACCTCAGACCTTTGTTCGTTGTGGTGCTCTTTCTTTCCAGCTATACTTCTTTTCTGTGGAACTCCTTGCCTCTTCTGTTATTTCAGACTATATTCAATGCTTCTCTCTTTAAAGTCACGTCTGCCGCTCACCTGAGAGCTTTGCGTTAGGCTGGGGATTGGTGGGTTTTTTCCATGTTTTATTTTCCGCCTCCTCTTGAAAAGGGCTCGGCCGTGAGTGGTGGTTTTAACTGTAATAATATATATATATATAATATATTATATATATAATATTTATTATATATATTATATATTATATATATTATATATATTATATTATATATATATATATATATACTAATATATATAAATATATTGCATCTTATTAATTAGTTAACGATTATGGGGCATTTAATAACACTACAAGCAGAAGAAAATATTACCAAGTGAATTCATTAGATATTATTTAATGCTCGTAATTTATACTTGTGTTTTTATTCGAATTCCATTATATACTATTCTTAATACTAATCGTGTTTATGTTACATCTTGGTCTGTGTGGTGTCGCGTGTGTGAAACTAATAGGAACACGTTTCTGTGACGTATATTTGAGTAAATAGAGGCAAAAACGGTTACTGTAGAAACTGTTTGATAACCAGTGCTAATATCGATTTTAAATTTAGCTAAGGATTTTACATTTTATGGAAGGCCGGTCCTGTAATTCCAAAAATCATATAATAATCTATATATATATAATATTATATACTAATATATACCGTATATATATAAGTATATATTATATTATATATATTTATATATATAATATATATATATATTATATAATATAATATATATATATATATATATATATATATATACGGTATATATATATATATATATATATATATATATATATACTATTATATATATTATATATATATATAATATATAGTATATATATGTATATAATATAAATATATATAATATTATTATATATATATATATATATATAGTATATATACCGTATATATATATTATAATATATAATATTATATATATAATATAGTATATTATATATAATATCTATAATATAAATATATATATATATATTATATATAAATATATATATATATATATATATATATATAATATATATATATATATATATATATTTACCGGTATACTATATAATATATATATATATATATTAATATCTAATATATATAATATATAATAATATATATTATATAATTATATATATTATTATATATATATATATATATTTATTATATCTATATATATATATATATTAGTCTGGAAATTTATTCTTGAAATGTTTTTCCACCCGCGCCAAATTTTTATAGTTAAATTTACTTCCAAATTATGATGCGAATATTCCTCGTCTATTTG
>JABUQX010020711.1:10000-18931 GCA_015478945.1 Trachelipus rathkii
AAATTTAAACTTCTAAATTACGCTTTTCTTAAATTTTCACATTACAAGAATTCAGACATCTTAAAAGATAACGATTTTTCTAATTTCACATTTGATAATTATTTGTAATCTTAAAATTGAGCTTTTTAACGGTATTTTAAGCACTTGAAAATAGATGTGTATTCATTAAATGCTATTTTAAAAGGCTGAAAAGTTAATATTAATAGTTTTAATGTCTTAAATTGACGTTTTTTTACATGAAATTTCATATATTTGTTTTTGAGTATACCAATAATTTTCTATTAGTTTTTGAAAAACCTGTTTCATAACAAATTTAACTTCTAAAAATTTATTTTTTTTCTCTCTTACGCGTGTTTTCTGTAAATTTTCAACAATAAAATTATTAAGAACTGCTTAAAGTACGCAATTTTTCCTAAATTTCAACATTTGAATATTATTTGGTTAATCTTAAAATTGAGTTTTTAACGGTATTTTCAGCATTTGAAAAAATAATATGTTTCATTGAAATGCAATTTCAAAAAGCAGAAAAGAGAATTTATTAATTGTTTTAGGTGTCTTAAATTGACGTTTTTTAATGAAATTTCAATATTTGTTTTTATATAGTTTTCTTTCATTAGTTTCGAAAACCTGTTTTAATAAAAAATTTAACTTCTAAATTACGCTTTTTAAATTTCCACATTACAAATTTAAAACTCTTAAAGTACGATTTTTCATAAATTTAAACATATTTGAAATTATTTGGTAATAGATCTTAAAATTGAGTTTTTAATGGTATTTCAGCACTTGAAAAAGTAATGTGTTTCATTGTATGCAATTTCAAAAAGCTGAAAGTGAATTTATTAATAGTTTATATAATGGACGTTTTTTAATGAAATTTAATATTTGTTTTTTGTTACCAAATTTTCATTAGTTTTTGAAACGTAGTTTTTAATAAAATAAATTTAGCTTCTATAATTAACGCTTTTCTTAAATTCTTCACATTACAAATTTAGAACTTCTTAAAAGTACGATTTTTCCTAAATTTCAACATTTGAAATTATTTGTTAATCTTAAAATTGAGTTTTTAACGGTATTTTCAGCATTTGAAAAAATAATGTGTTTCATTGAAATGCAATTTCAAGCAGAAGAGAATTTAATTAATTCTTTTAGGTTTCTTAAAATATATATATATATATATCAATATTTGTTTTTTACCAAATATTTTCATTAGTTGTGAAAATCTGTTTTAGTAAAAAAATTTTAACTTCTAAAATTACGCTTTTTCTTAAATTTTCACATTCAAATTTAGAACTCTTAAAGTACGATTTTTCCTAAATTTCAAACATTGAAATCTATTTGGTGTAAAACTTAAAATTGAGTTTTTAACGTATTTTCAGCATTTGAAAACATAAATGTGTTTCATTGAAATGCAATTTCAAAAAGGAGAAAAGAGAATTTATTAATTGTTTTAGGTGTCTTAAATTGACGTTTTTTAATGAAATTTCAATATTTGTTTTTATATACCAAATATTTCATTAGTTGTTAAAACTTGTTTTAATAAAAAATTTTAACTTCTAAAATTACGCTTTTGCTTAAATTTTCACATTACAAATTTAGAACTCTTAAAAGTACGATTTTTCCTAAATTTCAACATTTGAAATTATTTGGTTAATCTTAAAAATGAGTTTTTAACGGTATTTTCAGCATTTGAAAAAATAATGTGTTTCATTGAAATGCAATTTCAAAAAGCAGAAAAGTCAATTTATAATTAGTTTTAGGTGTCTTAAATTGACGTTTTTTAATGAAATTTCAATATTTGTTTTTATATACCAAATATTTCATTAGTTGTGAAAACCTGTTTTAATAAAAAATTATAACTTCTTAAATTACGCTTTTTCTTAAATTTTCACATTACAAATTTAGAACTCTTAAAAGTACGATTTTTCCTAAATTTCAACATTTGAAATTATTTGGTTAATCTTAAAATTGAGTTTTTAACGGTATTTTCAGCATTTGAAAAAATAATGTGTTTCATTGAAATGCAATTTCAAAAAGCAGAAAAGTGAATTTATTAATAGTTTTAGGTGTCTTAAATTGACGTTTTTTAATGAAATTTCAATATTTGTTTTTGTATACCAAATATTTCATTAGTTTTGAAAACTTGTTTTAATAAAAAAATTTAACTTCTAAAATTACGCTTTTTCTTAAATTTTCACATTACAAATTTAGAACTCTTAAAAGTACGATTTTTCCTAAATTTCCAACGATTTTTAAAATTTTTTTGGTAAATTCTTTAAAATTGAGTTTTTAACGGTATTTTCAGCATTTGAAAAAATAATGTGTTTCATTGATATGCTATTTCAAAAAGCAGAAAAGTGAAATTATTAATAGTTTTAGGTGTCTTAAATTGACGTTTTTTAATGAAATTTCAATATTTGTTTTTGTCTAATACCGAATAATTTCATTAGTTAGTTTTGAAAACCTGTTTTCATAAAAAAATTTAACTTCTAAAATTACGCTTTTTCTTAAATTTTCACATTACAAATTTAGAACTCTTAAAAGTACGATTTTTCCTAAATTTAAACATTTGAAATTATTTGGTTAATCTTAAAATTGAGTTTTTAAAGGTATTTTTACAAGCAGTGCTTGACAAAAATAATGTTTTTTCATTGAAATGCAATTTCAAAAAAGCAGAAAAGAAGAATTTAATTATTGTTTTTTGCTAGTTTTAATTTTTTTTTTAACAATTTGTCTACTTTTTTTTTATTACCAAATATTTTCATTAGTTGTGAAAACCATGTTTTAAAATAAAAAAAATTTACTTCTAAAATTACGCTTTCTTAAATTTTCACATTACAAATTTAGAATTCTTGAAAGTACGATTTTTCCTAAATTTAAACATTTGAAATTATTTGGTAAATCTTAAAATTGAGTTTTTAACGGTATTTTCAGCATTTGAAAAAATAATGTGTTTCATTGAAATGCAATTTCAAAAAGCTGAAAAGTGAATTTATTAATAGTTTTAGATGTCCTAAATTGACGTTTTTTAATGAAATTTCAATATTTGTTTTTGTATACCAAATATTTCATTAGTTTTGAAAACGTGTTTTAATAAAAAAATTTAACTTCTAAAATTACGCTTTTTCTTAAATTTTCACATTACAAATTTAAAACTCTTAAAAGTACGATTTTTCCTAAAAAAAATTAATTATTTTTTTTGAAAAAATTAAAAAAAGTTTTTAGGTTTATCTTAATAATGAGTTTTTAACGGTTCATACTAGAATTTGCAGAAAAAATGTGTTTCATTGAATGCAATTTCAAAAGTTGAGAAAAACAATAGTTTTAGGTGTCTTAAATTGACGTTTTTTAATGAAATTTCAATATTTGTTTTTATATACCAAATATTTCATTAGTTGTGAAAACCTGTTTTAGTAAAAAATTTTAACTTCTAAAATTACGCTTTTTCTTAAATTTTCACATTACAAATTTAGAACTCTTAAAAGTACGATTTTTCCTAAATTTCAACATTTGAAATTATTTGGTAAAACTTAAAATTGAGTTTTTAACGGTATTTTCAGCATTTGAAAAAATAATGTGTTTCATTGAAATGCAATTTCAAAAAGGAGAAAAGAGAATTTATTAATTGTTTTAGGTGTCTTAAATTGACGTTTTTTAATGAAATTTCAATATTTGTTTTTATATACCAAATATTTCATTAGTTGTGAAAACCTGTTTTTATAACAAATTTAAGTTGTATATTAGGATTTTGCGTAAATTTTCACATTACAAATTTAGAACTCTTAAAAGTACGATTTTTCCTAAATTTCAACATTTGAAATTATTTGGTAAATCTTAAAATTGAGTTTTTAACGGTATTTTCAGCATTTGAAAAAATAATGTGTTTCATTGAAATGCAATTTCAAAAAGCAGAAAAGAGAATTTTTAATTGTTTTAGGTTCTTAAATTGACGTTTTTTAATGAAATTTCAATATTTGTTTTTATATACCAAATATTTCATTAGTTGTGAAAACCTGTTTTAATAAAAAAAATTAACTTCTAAAATTACGCTTTTTCTTAAATTTTCACATTACAAATTTAGAACTCTTAAAAGTACGATTTTTCCTAAATTTCAACATTTGAAATAATTTGGTAATTTAAAAATGAGTTTTAACGGTATTTTCAGCATTTGAAAAAATAATGTGTTTCATTGAAATGCAATTTCAAAAAGCTGAAAAGTGAATTTATTAATAGTTTTAGATGTCTTAAATTGACGTTTTTTAATGAAATTTCAATATTTGTTTTTATATACCAAATATTTCATTAGTTTTGAAAACCTGTTTTAATAAAAAAATTTAACTTCTAAAATTACGCTTTTGCTTAAATTTTCACATTACAAATTTAGAAATCTTAAAAGTACGATTTTTAATTTCAACATTTGAAATTATTTGGTAAATCTTAAAATTGAGTTTTTTACGGGATTTTCAGCATTTGAAAAAATAATGTGTTTCATTGAAATGCAATTTCAAAAAGCAGAAAAGAGAATTTATTAATTGTTTTAGGTGTTTTAAATTGACGTTTATTAATGAAATTTCAATTTGTTTTTTTATACCAAATATTTCATTAGTTGTGAAACCTGTTTAATAAAATTTTAACTTCTAAAATTACGCTTTTTCTTAAATTTTCACATTACAAATTTAGAACTCTTAAAAGTACGATTTTTCCTAAATTTAAACATTTGAAATTATTTGGTTAATCTTAAAATTGAGTTTTTAACGGTATTTTCAGCACTTGAAAAAGTAATGTGTTTCATTGAAATGCAATTTCAAAAAACTGAAAAGTGAATTTATTAATAGTTTTAGATGTCCTAAATTGACGTTTTTTAATGAAATTTCAATATTTGTTTTTGTATACCAAATATTTCATTAGTTTTGAAAACCTGTTTTAATAAAAAAAATTTAACTTCTAAAATTACGCTTTTTCTTAAATTTTCACATTACAAATTTAGAACTCTTAAAAGTACGATTTTTCCTAAATTTCAACATTTGAAATTTTTGGTTAATCTTAAAATTGAGTTTTTAACGGTATTTTCAGCATTTGAAAAAATAATGTGTTTCATTGAAATGCAATTTCAAAAAGCAGAAAAGAGAATTTATTAAATTGTTTTTAAGTTTTCTTAAATTGACGTTTTTTAATGAAATTTCAATATTTGTTTTTATATACCAAATATTTCATTAGTTGTGAAAACCTGTTTAATAAAAAATTTTAACTTCTAAAATTACGCTTTTTCTTAAATTTTCACATTACAAATTTAGAACTCTAAAAAGTACGATTTTTCCTAAATTTCAACATTTGAAATTATTTGTTAAATCTTAAAATTGAGTTTTTAACGGTATTTTCAGCATTTGAAAAAATAATGTGTTCATTGAAATGCAATTTCAAAAAGCAGAAAAGAGAATTTATTAATTGTTTTAGGTGTCTTAAATTGACGTTTTTTAATGAAATTTCAATATTTGTTTTTATATACCAAATATTTCATTAGTTGTGAAAACCTGTTTTAATAAAAAATTTTAATTTCTAAAATTACGCTTTTTCTTAAATTTTCACATTACAAATTTAGAACTCTTAAAAGTACGATTTTCTTAATTTTCAACATTTGAAATTATATGTTAAATCTGAAAATTGAATTTTTAACGGTATTTTCAGCATTTGAAAAAATAATGTGTTTCATTGAAATGCAATTTCAAAAAGCAGAAAAGAGAATTTATTAATAGTTTTAGGTGTCTTAAATTGACGTTTTTTAATGAAATTTCAATATTTGTTTTTATATACCAAATATTTCATTAGTTGTGAAAACCTGTTTTAGTAAAAAAATTTAACTTCTAAAATTACGCTTTTTCTTAAATTTTCACATTACAAATTTAGAACTCTTAAAAGTACGATTTTTCCTAAATTTCAACATTTGAAATTATTTTGTTAATCTTAAAATTGAGTTTTTAACGGTATTTTCAGCACTTTGAAAAAATAATGTGTTTCATTGAAATGCAATTTCAAAAAGCTGAAAAGTGAATTTATTAATAGTTTTAGATGTCCTTAAATTGACGTTTTTTAATGAAATTTCAATATTTTTTTTGTACAAAATATTTCATTAGATCGGAAGAAAACCTGTTTTTAAATAAAATTTCAAATTTTTATAAAAATTACGCTTTTCTTAAATTTTCACATTACAAATTTAGAACTCTTAAAAGTACGATTTTTCCTAAATTTCAACATTTGAAATTATTTGTTAAATCTTAAAATTGAGTTTTTAACGGTATTTTCAGCATTTGAAAAAATAATGTGTTTCATTGAAATGCAATTTCAAAAAGCAGAAAAGAGAATTTATTAATAGTTTTAGGTGTCTTAAATTGACGTTTTTTAATGAAATTTCAATATTTGTTTTTATATACCAAATATTTCATTAGTTGTGAAAACCTGTTTTAATAAAAAATTTTAACTTCTAAAATTACGCTTTTGCTTAAATTTTCACATTACAAATTTAGAACTCTTAAAAGTACGATTTTTCCTAAATTTCAACATTTGAAATTATTTGGTTATTCTAAAAATTGAGTTTTTAACGGTATTTTCAGCATTTGAAAAAATAATGTGTTTCATTGAAATGCAATTTCAAAAAGCAGAAAAGAGAATTTATTAATTGTTTTAGGTGACGTTTTTTAATGAACTTTCAATATTTGTTTTTATATACCAAATATTTCATTACTTGTTGAAAATGTTTTAAAAAAAAAATTTTACTTCTAAAATTATCGCTTTTTTTTTAAATTTTCACATTACAAATTTAGAACTCTTAAAAGTACGATTTTTCCTAAATTTCAACATTTGAAATTATTTTGTTAATCTTAAAATTGAGTTTTTAACGGTATTTTCAGCACTTGAAAAAATAATGTGTTTCATTGAAATGCAATTTCAAAAAGCTGAAAAGTGAATTTATTAATAGTTTTAGGTGTCTTAAATTGACGTTTTTTAATGAAATTTCAAAATTTGTTTTTAAATACCAATTATTTCATTAGTTGTGAAAACCTGTTTTAATAAAAAATTTTAACTTCTAAAATTACGCTTTTTCTTAAATTTTCACATTACAAATTTAGAACTCTTAAAAGTACGATTTTTCCTAAATTTCAACATTTGAAATTATTTGGTAATCTTAAAATTGAGTTTTTAAAGGTAATTTTCAGCACTTAAAAAATAATGTGTTTCATTAAAAATGATATTTCAAAAAGCTGAAAAGTGATTTTAAAAGAGTTTAGATGTCTTAATCGCCGTTTTTTTAATAAAAATTTAAATATTTGTTTTTATATACCAAATATTTCATTAGTTTTGAAACCTGTTTTAAAAAAAAAATTTAACTTCTAAAATTACGCTTTTTCTTAAATTTTCACATTACAAATTTAGAACTCTTAAAAGTACGATTTTTATAAATTTCAACATTTGAAATTATTTGGTAAATCTTAAAATTGAGTTTTTAACGGTATTTTCAGCATTTGAAAAATAATGTGTTTCATTGAAATGCAATTTCAAAAAGCTGAAAAGTGAATTTATTATAGTTTTAGATGTCTTAAATTGACGTTTTTTAATGAAATTTTAATATTTGTTTTTATATACCAAATTTTTCATTAGTTTTGAAAACCTGTTAATAAAAAATTTAACTTCTAAAATTACGCTTTTTCTTAAATTTTCACATTACAAATTTAGAACTCTTAAAAGTACGATTTTTCCTAAATTTCAACATTTGAAATTATTTGGTAAATCTTAAAATTGAGTTTTTAACGGTATTTTCAGCATTTGAAAAAATAATGTGTTTCATTGAAATGCTATTTCAAAAAGCAGAAAAGTGAATTTATTAATAGTTTTAGGTGTCTAAAATTAACGTTTTTTAATGAAATTTCAATATTTGTTTTTATATACCAAATATTTCATTAGTTGTGAAAACCTGTTTTAATAAAAAATTTTAACTTATAAAATTACGCTTTTTCTTAAATTTTCACATTACAAATTTAGAACTCTTAAAAGTACGATTTTTCTAAATTTCAACATTTGAAATTATTTGTTAAATCTTAAAATTGAGTTTTTTACGGTATTTTCAGCATTTGAAAAAATAATGTGTTTCATTGAAATGCAATTTCAAAAAGCAGAAGAGAATTTATTAATTGTTTTAGGTGTCTTAAATTGACGTTTATTAATGAAATTACAATATTTGTTTTTATATACCAAATATTTCATTAGTTGTGAAAACCTGTTTTAATAAAAAAATTTAACTTCTAAAATTACGCTTTTTCTTAAATTTTCACATTACAAATTTAGAACTCTTAAAAGTACGATTTTTCCTAAATTTCAACATTTGAAATTATTTGTTAAATCTTAAAATTGAGTTTTTAACGGTATTTTCAGCATTTGAAAAAATAATGTGTTTCATTGAAATGCAATTTCAAAAAGCAGAAAAGTGAATTTATTAATAGTTTTAGGTGTCTTAAATTGACGTTTTTTAATGAAATTTCAATATTTGTTTTTATATACCAAATATTTCATTAGTTGTGAAAACCTGTTTTAATAAAAAATTATAACTTCTAAAATTACGCTTTTTCTTAAATTTTCACATTACAAATTTAGAACTCTTAAAAAAACGATTTTTCCTAAATTTCAACATTTGAAATTATTTGGTAATTTTAAAATTGAGTTTTTAACGGTATTTTCAGCATTTGAAAAAATAATGTGTTTCATTGAAATGCAATTTCAAAAAGCAGTAAAGAGAATTTATTAATTGTTTTAGGTGTCTTAAATTGACGTTTTTTAATGAAATTTCAATATTTGTTTTTATATACCAAATATTTCATTAGTTGTGAAAAACTGTTTTAAATAAAAAATTAAAAAAAAAAAATTACGTTTTTTTCCTTAAATTTT
>JABUQX010020712.1:0-5000 GCA_015478945.1 Trachelipus rathkii
CTTCTCTCTCTCTCTCTCTCTCTTCTCTCTCCTCTCCTCTCTCTCTCTCTCTCTCCTCTCTTTCTTTCTTTCTTCTCTTCTTTCTTTCTTTCTCTTCTCTCTCTCTCTTCTCTCTTTCTTCTTCTCTCTCTCTTCTCTTCTTCTCTCTCTTCTTCCTTTCTCTCTCTCTCTCTCTGTCTCTCTCTCCTATCTCTTTCTCTCATTCTCTCTCTCTTCCTTCTCTTCTTTCTCTCTCTCTCTTCTTCTCTTCTCTCTCTTCTTCTCTCCTTTCTTTCTTTTCTTTCTTTCTTTCTTTCTTCTTCTTCTTTCTTTCCTTCTTTCTTTCCTCTTCTCTCTTCTCTCTTCCTCTTCTCTCTTCTCTCTCTCTTTCTCTTTCTTCTCTCTCTTTCTCTCTTTCTTTCTCTTTCTCATTCTTCTTTCTCTCTCTTTCCTTTCTTCTTTCTTTTTCTCTTTTTTCTTTCTCTTCTCTTTCTCTTCATCTTTTTCTTCTGTCTTTGATTAACTACAATTATTATTATTATAATTATTATTATTATTATTATTATTATTATTATTATTATTATTATTATTTTTATTATTATTATTATTATTATTATTATTATTATTATTATTATGCATATTATTATTATTATTATTATTATTATTATTATTATTATTATTATCATTATTATTATTATTATTATTATTATTATTATTATTACTATTACATATTATTATTGCATTAATATTATTATTTTGTTATTATTAATACATTACAATATTACAAATATGAAAATATATATTTGATACTTTTTTCAAGTCTTCCTGCTTATGAATATATTTCTTCTTAGTGATATCTGTATTGTTGTTCAAGACTTTCTGATATTTTTCGCTGGTTTTATTAATCAATTTTGATAAAAAAAACATCCTTTAAGCTAATAACCGAAAAGTTAACCCACGTTGACTTTTTGTTATTTAATGTGTAAAATTTTATGCTTACATTACCTGTCATGTGTATTAATATTTATGTTAGAGCAATGATCCCCCGAGGCGCAATTCATAAAACTTTCTTCTTGTTATGATGGAGAAGCCCCTTTTATGCTGTTATCGGGATTTTTGTAGGTGTTCTTCCTTAATATGTTGAAATATTTTACTCTGGCTTATACTTATGCTGCGACATTCTCATGTTGAGGGTATTCGTTGCGTATCCAATATAAGTGGGGTTACATCCACTTTTCAGAACATTGAAAATGGTACACAACGTTACTACTTCCCACCATCCGAAAGCGTTTCACGAGTAGAGAAAGCACGAGCTCCGTTTCAATGGCTTATAGTAAGATCTAATATATTTTTGCTTTAATATGTTCTTTAAAATTAATTTTAATTTTGTTTTCCTCTTATTATTACTAATATATTCAGTTTTATAATATACTAAGAGTTTATCTTTTTCATTTTCATTAGATAGTATTGACGAATAAATTATTTAAAGTGTGTTTTATAGTTTCGCATATTAAAGCAAAAGACGGAAGAAGCTTATATTAAGATCTTACCTAAGCCATTGAAATTGAGCTCGTGCTTCTCTACTCGTAGCTTTCGGATGGTGGGAGTAGTAACGTTGTGTACCGATTTAATGTTCTGAAAGTGAATGTAACGCCGCTTATATTGATGCACAACGAATACCTCAACATGAGAATGTCGCATAAGTATAAGCCCAGTAAAATATTTCAACATATTGGGAAGAACACCACAAAACCTGATAACAGCATAAGAGAGGGCTTCCATCATAATAAGAAAGATTTATGAATTGAGCCTGGTAATCATTGCTCTTAAGGAAACATAAAACCAGTAATAAACATAAAATATAATGAAATGTACAATTTTTTAAACATTTTTAAATAACAAAGTCAACGTATGTTAACTTTTTTCTAACTTTTAAAATTATTAATTTTGTTTATTTATTTTGTCATTAGTTTAAACAATATTTATGTTATCAAAATTGTTAAATATAAAAATAAAACTATTCCTTGAAAATGTCCGAAGTGTACGGACGAAAGTTTGGTACAGTTATTAAATCAATAGTTTTATTTTTATTCCAGGATAATACTAAAGCAGGGCTTTTCAGAAAGAAACATATTTAGTAATGCTCAAAAAGCGTCGCAAAATCACACGTTAAAACAAATATATTATTTTATTATTATTATTATTATTATTATTATTATTATTATTATTATATTATTATTATTATTATTATTATTATTATTATTATTATATTATTATTATTACATACATATGAACTGCAATTTGATCGAAGGGTTGAACCCCTGACCCCCTGTCTACAGCTCTTACTTAATATATATATATATATATATATATATATATATATATATATATATATATATATATATATATATATATATATAGAGAGAGAGAGAGAGAGAGAGAGAGAGAGAGAGAGAGAGAGGGGAGAAATGTTTAATAAACATTTCCTCAATTGTCATCAAAAAAATTTATTATATTCGACAAGGTCATCGTCATTGTCTTATTTCGCCTATATCTCCATCACTTTTTATATATATATATATATATATATATATATATATATATATATATATATATATATATATATATATATATATATATATATATATATATATATATATATATATATATATATATATATATATCTAAAGTATATACATGCTAACTAAGATGTATTGGACTTACCTGAAAATACAAGTTATCTCCTTCGAAGTATGACCCTTTGGAGGTTACACAGCGGTTCCAATTTTCTTCCACTGTTCATAGTAGTACCGAAAGTCATTTTCCTGAAGTGTGTTTAGTTCGCGTGTTACAGTATTTTTTATGTTTTCCATCGTCCCAAAATGATTCTTCAACTTCATTTTCAACTTAGGGAAGATGTAGGTTGAAATCGCACGGAGCTAGATCTGGGCTGTATAGAGGATGCAGTACTTGAATGTTTTTCTTATCCAGAAGTTCTATAATTCGAAAGGCAGTTTGAGATTGCAAGTGTTATCGTAGTGCAGCGACCCAATCACCATAATGTTGTTCTTGATTCGCTGAACTCGTTTTCTGAAGTCGTTCCAAGAAATCTTTGTAAAAAGACGCGAACACCTGTCTGTCCTGAAGGTACAAATTCGTTGTGCACAATACCACGGCTGTCGAAAAAAACAATAATCAGTGTTTTCATCTTGATTTCCATACGTGCTTTCTTCGGACGAGGGGTTTTTTTTTTGTGTGCCATTCCGCACTTTGCCGTTTGGTTTCAGGATCGTACTCAAAAGCCCATGATTCATCACCTGTTATAACTTTATACAAAAAATTGTGCTTCATTTCGAGTCTTTTAAATAAATCTTGACAAATTTTGACCCTGTTCGTTTTCTGCTCTGCAGACAAATCTTTCGGCACTAGTTTTGCTTGCTTCTCTTTTCTCAACTTTGCTTCTATCTTCCCTCCCAGTATTCTCTTCAGCATTCTCTCATATACCTCTACTATTTGAGTTATTAGGGATATGCCCCTGTATTTTTCACAAATACCAGAATCTCCTTTTCCCTTATACATCGGCATGATTATTGCTCTCCACACTCTTCCGGCACCTTCTCCAGCACCTATTCAGTCTTTGTTTGAGCCCCACCTCCTTCACCAGCTCTATACCCACACCATCCTCACCAGGCGCCTTCCCGATTTTCATCCTCGCAACAGCCTCCTCGAACTCTTGCTCCGTAAACTCCTCGTCCCCCTCCTTACCCTGCATCCGCAAACCATCCTCCTCCTCCAGCACTCCATCCTCTTTCTTCACGATTAACAAATACACAAAATATCCAGTCCATCTCTCATTTATTTCCTCCGCCGTCATTATCACATATTCCTCCACATTTTTTATGCTATTTAACTTTTTTTTATCCTTACTGTATGATCATACTAGGCCATACAACAGAGATTTTTTCCTCTCGGATCTTCCTCCAACCTCTCCCCCAGCTCTCTCCAACTCTCTCTCCGCTCTTCTTTTTGTTGTTTTTTCTTCATTTCTTGCGATTACTTACTCCTCTCTGTTTCGGGTGTCCTTCTCCTTAGCCATGTTCTCATCGCTTTTGATTTTTACTTCATATTTTCCCTTACTACCTCCGTCCATCACTGTGCATGTCTCTTCTTTCCTCCTCCCCTCCAATTCTCCTTCAGCACCTCCACAGGCAACTCCTTCAAACACTTCTCAACCTTTGACCACTCATCCTCATCGCTCTCCTCCCATCCACTCACTTTTTCATATGTCCTTCTTTCGTATTCCATTCTTGTTTCTTGGTCTCTTAGACTCTTTATCTTTATGGTCTTCTTATACACAGGTTGCTTTCTGAAGTTTCTCACTTTAACATTTGCCACTATCATCCGATAATCTGCGTCCAAAGAAAACCCAGAAATTACCTTCACTCACTATCCTCTTATCTGATGAAATAAAAATAGTCTATTACTGATATCTCGTCAAAACCTCCCATATTCTGGTTCCATCTGTATCTTGTATATATGTGCGTTTCTCTATGTTTAAAAAAATCATTCATTATTTTAAGGTTTTTCCTGACACACATATCTATCAATCTCTCACCTTCCAAATTTCTCACTTCCTCTCCAAAAGGTCCAATAAACTCTTCCATTCCTTCCCTCTCTCTTCCCACTCTTGTATTAAAATCTCCCTTCATCATAGTCACCTCGTTTTCATCTGGTCCATATACATATTTCAGTTTTTCCATGAAGATATCCTTCCCTTCCTGTGTGCATTCCTGTTCTATGTTTTTTGTTTCCTAGTTTCAGTGTAGACACCATCAATTCCTTATTTATCAGCCAAACCTCCTGTATGTAAGGAGATAACCTCGATCCTATGAAAATTACAATTCCCTGTCTGCATCCTCCTCCCACCTCACCCGAGAACATCAAAACATAGCCATCTCCTAAATCCCTTCCACTTTCACCCCCCCCCATTCTCGTCTCCGCCATACTCATGAGATCTATAT
>JABUQX010020712.1:10000-28647 GCA_015478945.1 Trachelipus rathkii
CAAGAGTGAAGCTCCGATCGGTGAAACGACTTTATATGGAGCAAAGTGACTAAGAAGCGGTTTCCAATACGTAAATTTATCGAAAAATACCAATTTAACTAATTGGTTTTAAAATTATCAAAGTAATACCTAAAGGTAGTTAAAATAATATGTAATGCATAAATATGAAATTATTTGAAACAATGTGATTTGTTCACAAAATTAACCAATAGTTTAAAATAGCGACATTTAGAATCAATCACGTGTTGAAAACTTGATATATTATGAACCATAGGAAATTAATTAATAATTATTACTAGTAAATTACTAGTAAAATTATTTGTAAATAGGTACGTTTTTACATGACCAGTAAAAAGATCTGATTTTTTTTATATAAAAACCAAGTCTGAACTTGGGAGAAAGAAAACAAAAATTTGAATTTTACCAAAACAAATTTTGAAAGGTCAAACAGGGTCACATATATGACCTTTATGACCGATAGGTCAAAGAAATCTATACGAGTTAAAGATTGATATATGAAGATTGACTTAGCAATCCCCTACCCTCCAAAAGCCCCTAGTGACCGAAGGGCATCGAGAGAGAGCAAAGGTCATGAAATGCAACTTTCATTCAAATGAAAGGCCTAAAATTTGCATGTTAATTGTTATGTTTATAAATAAAAAGACATATCGCGGATTGATTTCAAACTTCAAGGGGAGGTAGTATATGCCACCCAATTTGTGACTACACTTAAGAGGTAACTAGCAGGATGTTTTCCAAAACCACGAATTGGGATATCTGAGAAATAAATAAAACAAACCTGGTAAAGGAAGGTAATGATTTTGAGTAAATATTCCTCATTCCAAGGAGATCCATTCAAGGAGTAACTAATATTATAGTGAGTTAATTACGTATATATACTATATATCTTATAGGTAATATATTTAATATACTTATATAATAATAAATATCAATATACCTATATATATATATTGACATCTATAGTATGTCATATAATTAAATTTTCTAATTAATATATATATATATGGTATAATATACCTAATGGCGATAAATCATAATAACATGTAGTATAGTTTTTGGAATGCTTATGTGATCTGCTAATATAATTATTGCTATATTTTAATGAAAAGTATATAAGACATGAAATATATAATATATATATTTGAAATATATATTATTTTTTCACAAACCTTGGATCACCCATGCTTTAGGATGTAATTAAGAAGAAAATAGTGGCAATATTCACTAATTTTAAGAAGGGGGGCTCCAGCCCCTATTTCAATTTTATAGTGGTTACGTTTGACCTAGTGGTTTCATATTTGAAACCTTAGTAATTCAGATACAAATAAACAAGATAATGTGGTTACCGAAAGTGTAACCCACTTTAAACTGGTACTTTACTCCTACGAGCCAAGCACTTTTTTAGGCTTATTTTTCAAGCCAATTTTTTAGTCATTTATTTCGATCAATATTCCATAATTTTTAATGGAATTTGGCACAGTAGTACAACTCGATGTGCTTTAAAAGATTATGAAATCAAGTTTAATTTTTTTTTATATGAATTGCCAATGTTTTTGAATAACTTAAAAAATATGAGTTGTAGAGGAAAATCCTTTCAGTGGTATATTGGTAATGACCATACCTAACTCTAGAGCTAGTGACAACTCGAAAGAACATTTATCAAGCGAATTATAGCAGTCTTTATATTGCTATTTTTTCCATTGTAAATATATACAATGAAAGCGAGAGTGCTTCTCACGAACATGCAAGAATGACGTCATCACCAGTTCACCATAGCGGTGACGAGTCGAAAAAAATATATACGGTATGTTGTTTTTGATATGTATAACATGTATTATTGTTTTATAATAATAAATTCTATTTTTGTATATAAATTGCTCTTTAAAGCTATTATTTACAAAATTTTGATGATCATTACACTCACGATTTCCCCCAGACACAAGTTCAGGCTAGATACCGGCAAATACAATCATCTGCATCCTTTAGATAATACTGGTCGCAATTGTGACATATGGAGTAATTATAAAATAATTACGAAATTAAATTCCCCAGGCAAAGGGAACCAACAGGAAAAAAATATAGTTTGTTTATGTAAATTTTAATGTAAGAATATAGTAAATGAGTATACCTTTTATTCGTCAGTGAACCGTGTCTGAAGGAAAGGAAAGGATAAGTAGGTCGGTAGTATAGCATTCCTCACCTATGTAATATAATTTAACTCTCAAGTCTTGCATACTTTAGAATCGGAAAACACCCCAAACAGAAAGTAAATGACGAAGCTGACAATATATGATTTTCAGGAGGAGGGGTGGTGATTTTTAAAACTTGAAATCCAGGTTTTTCAAAATGTAACCAGCTGGTTTGATTGTAATAAAATATGGGTTGTCACCGAGCTACAGTGGTTTTCACAGCGCGTTTACATATCCGCATTCCATATACAAACAGCTAGAGTTATACAACGTTGGGCATCATTGTAAGAGTGCTCATATTTGTAAGAGACTAACTATAGTGGAATAATCTCATGTGAACGTAGACGCACTCATTAATTATTCATCCCAAGACTAACTGTTTCATCGCTCCACGAGCTAGAAGTATCCAATAACATTATTCTGCTAAAAGCACTCGATTGACAATTGTACAATTAATTTGAGTTCACTAAGGAGCGGTGGTGTATAAAAACTTGAACTATAAACAACAGGCCTACTCGACTTACTTCCATCATACAAGAACTAATCAGACATATACTCCATCTTATACCAACACACTCCTGGAGGTTTACAAAAAGCATCCACATAGGATATATGCCGTACAAAGTTTGGAGCGGTCAAGGAGTGCAAATCCGTACTTGTAAGTATATATGTGAGAGGAAATAGCACAGTTTTTCACATATTGACAATTAAGTATTGAGTAAGTACATCTATAACATATATGTAATTATATGGTTCAATGTAGTAATAACAGAAATTGGGTTATAATTTTAACTGTCTTTTGTCACTAAAATGAATCAGATAAAGGTTCGATTACACACCGGTCGAAGCTCAGTGTCATAAATTGAATACAGTTTTAGAGAACGACGTTTTTTAGCCAAGGATGTAGATGACAGCTGGTTATTTGAGGAGAAATTAATGTCACGGGTAGCTCATTTTCATTCCGGTGTAAGAACTCGTTTATAATATATTTAAATAATTTATTCAGGTGGGTGCGGATAACGCAATGTATTTGCCCTGTGAAGGGAGCTTTCGTAACCACTCATCTGGTACAATTGATAATCGAAGAACTATTTGTACATTATCTCTAGGGAAATAGCATAACTTGCAGATTGTGACAGGTATGATTTCAATATGACGATGCAACTGAGAATTTTAATCTTTTTAAGATTATGTTAGTGATGAGTCCGGATCTAGCCGTATACGATTAAGCTGTTTCTTCGACGAGACAATATCAGTGTTGAGATGATGTTAATATGAAATCTCCTAAAAGAGAAGTGATATGAAGCAAGTCTTTCTTTACATTGATGGGAGTGAGAGGTTAATCAAGTCTATATTAGATTGAGAAAGCAGAAATATATTTATTTACAAATTTTCTCGTAAATGGATAAATATATAATAGTAAATAGCTATCAACTGAGCTGATAATATTGTTTATATCATCTTTATAATTGAGATTTTGAATTTTCACGAAAAGAGTGAGGAGGCGCATACATATTTTAGTTTCAAAAATTTATTATTCGTCTAACTCTAGGTATTTCGTGTCTGTGAACTGGAAGTATATTATTGTAATAGTTCATATATTTTTGTGAGGCCTATATTCGTTGAGAGCACTTCGCTTTCTCAATTTGGGTATATCTTTTACTTAGTAGATATACAACCTACGATAATATATATAAATGTCACATAGTGAGCTAAATTAACTATATATTTAGCTTTGAGTATAACTTGGTTCTTATCTCAGTATGTTTTGTTACTATATAGTATCTACGAGTATTTAGAGTTTACGGTTACTTCCAGATTTATATTAACTATGAATATAGTACGTATAAATATTCCTTATATCCCTGCCTACTATATTATTTTATATATATATTCATTTTATATTAATATATATATAATATTATTGGAGGGATATACTACTATACCTACGTACCCTACATTCTACTACTATGATTTATTATCTCTTTTTATACATATTACATAGTTCATTAGATATAGTTATATATATCTATGAGTAGTACTACTTATCCTTCCTGTATGGCCTCTTTGCTTGTAACTTTACCTTAGCTATCTATAACACTATATAGTGACTTTGACCTTATAGCCACCTGTCTTGGCTTCGTCGGCGTACCGTCCCAGTATTATTCCTATCATTTGCAGGTATATATAATAATACCTATTATCGGTAGGTATTATAATCGATTCATATCATAGTATATATATATCATTATATATACGTATATAACTATATATATAGTATATAGATACATAATATCTATATTATGTGCATATACTATATTATATTATAGTATATATATATATATAATTTTAATAATTCTACGTTAATATATATATATATATTATATATATATAATTATATATATATAATAATATACTATCATATTATATATATATATATATAATTTAATTTTATGTATTATTGAAATTAATAAAAATATAAAGTAAAGATAATATATAATACTAATATATAATTACTTATTTATTTAAATAAGATTCTAATAATTTATTTAACTATGTTTGTTTAATACTATCAAAAATTGATTTTATAGATATAAAATGTATTTAAATGTGAATGTTGCAAGATAACTATATGAAAGTATAAAAATTGATATATATATATGATAATTATAAATAGACATATATATCATATATATAATATAATAGTATATATATATATTATATATATTATATAATATACATATATATTATATAAATATCTATAAGCTATATATATAATCTATATATAATTATATATATATTATATATATATATATATTATATATAGATATATATATATATATGTATAGTTATATATATATGTATATTTATTATTATCTTTGTATTTAAATTATATATATATATATATATATATATATATATATAACTAGAGTAGAACATATATATGTATTATAAATATATTAAAAATATTTATATATATATTTTATATATATATATATATATATATATATATATATATATATATATATATATATATATTATATATATATTATATATATATATCCTATATATATATAATATCTAGTTATATATATTTATATACATATATATATTATATATATATATATATACTCGGGGTAGTATATATATATATACATCTATATATATATATATATATAATATTAATATCTATATATATATATATATATATACTCCGGTTACCTATACTATTTGTTTGCTTGCTTAGGTAGAGTAGTTTCTTTAAGTCTTAACCAGTTCCTATTCTTGCCTTTTCCCCGAAATTATTAGCGAACTTCGCAAAGTCTTCGTATGTGGTTCTGACGATTGTCGTGGTTGATTTATTTATTCGTTCCTCTTTGTAACTCATCTGATTGTTAGATGCCATGCCCTCTAGTAGTTAGTTTAAGATTATATGGATGGATATCATGAGAGTGCATTGTGCTTATGCTCATGATATGATGATTATACTACATCTCGTAGAGAGGTGTACAAGCTCGGATCTTCTGTGTATTGATGTTTACTTCTATGACACATTATATTTTGATCTACAGTTCCTTTTTGTTTTGTTAATAATATAAAACCTAGGAGGGTTGTCTATTCCTAAATAATTATTCTATCTTTATCAATGGACAACCAGAAAATTCAGCTTATCAACTCATTATTTATTCAATTAATTTGAGTTAAGAGATGTATTATTACTCCGAATTTGTATCAGTCAAAGCAAATAATATTTCATTTCGGATTCCAGTGACATGTTTGCCAGGAACAATTGGTGAAATTATACATTCTATCGTTGATGGAATAAGACTGTTTTATTAGGATTCTATAGGTGTAAAATATGTGTATAAAAAACTGGTATTTAAAACTGTAATTTTACCTTTATCTAATTAATATACTACATTTTAATTAAGTAATGACGTTTGAACTTTTCTTCGGAAGAGCACCTTCGTTAAGTGAGACTGTAAGGTGGGTATTTCGTTCTCGCATCTTGTTTTAATCATCAGCTCGGTGAAATCAAGATTAGGTCCTTGGCAGATTAACATTCGAAACTGGATTAACTAGATCTTTTATTTGTTCATTTTTTAGTATTGCAGAGATTATATCTCTCTATTCATGAGGAAATTTCCTAATTCAATTAACAGTGGGATTAGACACCATTATTATATTAGTCTCAGAGCAAGACTATTTTGAACAGAATATTTGATTTGACTCGCTCTAACTTTTTTTGGTCATCCATGAAAATATTATTATTGGCATCTCCGATATTTTATTATTCTTTGCTGCTAAAATCTATAAAATATATTTTTTGCTATGATATTTTATTCAAAGACCTTAGTTTCCTTATGATTGACTTTTATAATTATTTTTAAAGAAGTTTAATTTTTTTCTGTGATACGTGTCTATATATAGGTTACCTCTATACAGTCGTGTGATAACTGTGGATTAAAAGAGTTTCGTTGTCACTATAATTAGATATAGTTCACAAAAAAAAAAAATTAGTATAAAATAACGTGGTCATAAACTTAATCACCACTTGAATAAATAACTTAAAAATTCAAATTTGTTTTTGATATAAATAATAAATATATGTTTTAAATATAAAATAAAATATTTTTATATATACAAATTGATTAAAGAAGATAATGATAGTTATAAAAATGGATATAAACTTTTTTGCGATTAACCAACTGAAATTCTCTGCTTTTAAAGTATAAACATCCTTTTATTAACAAAGAATGAAGAAAAGTCTAAAAATAACAAATAAAGCTATTTATTATAAAACAAACAAAGGAGTATTTTAGAAGCACGAGCATTTAGGCCATTAAGTATGGTTCTATAAAGACTTAATTTCTTGCAACTAAAATCAAAATTAAAATTTAACGATTTACAACGCATAATAAGATAAAATTAAGGAGAATTTGAATATTAAGGTGGAATAGTTTTAAGTGTTTAACGTATTCACAAAAGAGGATATTAATTTTAAATCCATAAATATGTATATACGGGATATGTGACTAATTCATTTAAAATTTCTGAAATTAATTTTTCCTAGTTTGCAGTTTAATTAAAGAATATATCTAAATAATAAGATTTGTTAAAGATATGTAATTTGACGTGTATATTACGAAAATCGGTGAAAATAATGTATGAAAGGTATAAATAATAACTTCAAGTATAACAGATATATAATACATGAATCAGTACATGTGAAGAGATGAGGAGAAATACAAGGTTAGGTTTTTGGTTAGAGTTAAGTATGTTTAGCTGTGTTAAGAGAAAAGAATATATATGCTAGGTAAGATAGAAAGAATTTCTAATGGCCATTGTAGATAATCAGGATATAAGACGGATATAATTAACATACTCGTTGATAGAATTAGGTTAGGAATAGGTTTTAATAAGATACTTATGGTTTAGGATAAAACTATTAGACGAAGGTCCTGGCACGAAATGAGAGATTAAGAAGTAAAGTACTTGAATGTATATTAATACTTATTGCGTATGTAGTCTAGATACGGCTCTGGATTCTGTTAATTCACTAATAAAAAGAAGGTTTGATGATATTGATTAGAGTATTTCTTCGAAGGTTGATTCCGAATTGTAAATTTGTTCCCTTAAATTTAATCCCACTTGATTGAAAATTTTTCTGATTTCATGAAAAAAAAATTGAAGTTTTCTTCAATATCAAATGTATAATATATATTGTCAGCATAAACATGATCTAAAATATCATTTCGGTAAGGTGTTCCTACCAAATTTAGGTGATGTTGAAGACAAGCGGCTAATAAGAAAGGTGAGCAAGTAGCTTTGAAAAGCACACTTTTGAAACGGTGAATGACAATAAATCTGCGACGGTCTTCTGGATTTTTAACCCAAAGGAACCTAGTATCCTCTCAGTCAATACTAGGGCTGTTAAGGCTTTCTCAATGTCTAAGGCAACTGCAAAGGGTTTCAATTGGAATTTGATGAGAACTTTTTCCAGATCTGAGATTAGAGAAGGTCCACTATGAAGGCAGGAGTTTAAGCTTGGATTGTTCGATGAGCAATCGATAACTAAACGCAAAAGCTTTAGAATAGAAAGTCTTTTTCACCAGACGGTGGGAAACATAATGGAGTTTGGATTCAGAGTGAATAGTAAAGGGGTTGACTTCTTCAATGAAGCCTCGGGAGAGTTGTTCCTTTATGATTTGAGAATAGGACTTAAGTAATTCAAGGTTAGTTCAGAGGTTTTTCAAAACGCTGCATAACCGTTTTTTGGAAAGGTCCTAATTATCTGGAAGTTCTGAACGGGTTTTCTTCCAAAGAGGAGACACGATGCACTTATCATTTTCGAAACATATTATCACGAAAAGATTAAAGAGTACTCTTTCGTCATCTGTGTAAATTTCATTCGAGGAGGTTATCGATGTTGCGTTTTAATTAGGCCCAAACAATGTTTTTTAATCAGTCTTTTTTAATTACAATTCTCGAATTTGAGTTTTTATTAATATATTTAATTCATGCTAGATGGTATGATTTCACAGGAAGCCAGTAAAATCTTTCTCTTCATTTGTCTAATGTTCCTCTTGGGCGTGCAAATTTGGCTTCGCAGGGTGTAATGTTAAAAATTTATGATTTACTTTCCAATAAAATTTTCTTATTAACTTTTTGGATATTATTTGGATATTTTTGAAAGATCTGCAAGTACTATTTTTCAGCCAGCGATGTTTTTTTTTTCAGTTTGGTAACCTTACCTTACTTTTGCACGGTCCATGAGCCCTATATCATAGAGTGGTGTGTTTGCCCAAAGTTCACTATCCTCTAGCTCAAATTTACGTGAGATGACACAGACTGCAGGCTTGTTAAAAGTGAGGGAGATTGAATCAGTCAAGTAACACAGAAGATGGAAGAGAATTCCATCAGAATCAATTTTGGTTAGGTAAATATAGGAAAGTTTGCACAGCGTTAATTCATAGCTTAGCCTGGAGTTTACCTAATATCAATCACAAAACTCGTTTGCGTCTAGATACGCACCTCCTTTTACGCAATGTGTATAAGTTCCCTTCGAGCTCTTGCCGTTTCGCGTCGTACTCTACTAGATATAGCTGTTGTACCAAACAATCACTCCGCAGCATTACGAGGTTTCCTTAGTTGAACTGGAAACGTACAGTACAGTTTCTTTATTATTTAGCTCTTCTTTGGCCTTTGACTTCGACCTCTTGTTTCCCAAAGCCTGGGTTTGAACATTATCCTGCTCCAGATATGAGAGTGCTAGTACTTTCCTTACAAGACGTTGATTGAGAACTTATTTGTATCAATCTGGAGTAACTGAGTAAGAGGACATACAAAAGTCTTCATGCAGTCTATAACAGACACTTCTCCAGTTTCTTTGAGGCCTCGCTAGGCAACCGTTTGTGATGTGAGGTTTCCAAGAAGCTTTTTTTGTTTAATGTTACAGTGCCAATCCAGGAGACGTATCTCGAGAGACCCGTATCGATAATGATTGATGGGAAAGTTAAAAGGTTGTTTTAGAGGAGGGAAATTTGTAGAAGTTGAGTTTTTAAAGAGAAATTTGAATTTCACATAGGTTGAATTCATCCCGAATTTTTTTTACCTCTCACACCCGGATATTTCTATCTTGATCAGCGAGATAATAGGAATTGGGATAAGATTAGAATGCGTGGGTTGGTGAGAGGTTTCCAATTCTACAGAAGTCTTGATAAAGAGGGAGCAGAATTGAAATGAATTGAAGATATGAAAGTTTTCGATTTTCGTTATCGGGCATATAAGTGGATAGAGGTTATGATGTTCAGTGCTGGAGAAGATCATTGATGGTGAAGCTATAATATTAGAGTGAAAGATGTAGGGGGATGAAAGTTCTGACAATTGTGGACAGAAAGTAAGAAGCAGCCGATATTTGAGCGTTATTGAAAGAGAAGCTAGACATAAATATACAAAGGAGTATTTATTGTAAGAAGTAGAAAGGAAAGGGAGCTTGGTAGAGCATTGGACGCGTGCAAGTTAGTTGCCATTGTCTTAAATGGATTTGAAATGTCAGGCGCCAGTCAACTGCTAAGTCTCGGTTTCCGTGTTTCCTGAGTAGCGGAAAACCATCAATTTACTCTGTTAGATAGGAAGTATTAATGTCGCCAGTAGATCCTCAAGCGCCGATAAGTTCCGTTACTGCGATATCGAATTGATTTTTCCAAGAGGATCACGAAAGGATTTCAGAGGGGTGCAACAAGATTTTATTGTGAATTTAGGTGAGAGCTATAGAGCGAATAAGTTAGTAATGATCAGCGCGGCTTTCTTTTTCGGTATAGTTAGTTGGACATGTGCGTTGTTTTCCGAAAACGACATTTGTGGTTTAGGCTTTATGTATTAGTGATGAAGCTTGGAAGAAAAAGTTCCTTATTTGGCACACATTTTAGACCAACTATATAAGCTAATCTAAAACTTCGGGGAAGGAAACTCGAGACAATCTTCCTTCTTTGTATCCATAGATTTCATGGAGCCCATGCACTCCGATCTAGCAAATGTAATTCAAGGCAAACGCATTTAGAACACTGTGTAGTAATCCAGAAGGAGAGGAAGAAGGATATTTCTAAGAATCTGTCAGGGTCGAGTTAGAGAAAAATAGAAGGTCGAAGAGATTGGCTTTTTCATTTGGAGAATTAGTCGACAAAACATTCCGATTGAATTAATGAGTAGAAAATAGCAGATTTTGCGTAGAAGGGTGTTAGAGAATGTTTTTTGGCAAGAGACCAAGAAGATTTGTCAGTAGGAAAACAAGGAGGTTAGCTGCACTTTTTTTGTTTTGGTGAAAGCCTCCTTGCGCATTCGAAAGAGTAATCCCTGTAGCGATTTTCTAGCTTGAATTGAAAATTAGTCTTAGAGTTTGGATGGAGAACGAGAAATTATTTTTCTCCTTCCCGAATACGCAATGTCATATATGCCTGGAATGGCTCTTTAGAGAACAAGCTATGATTCGATTGGCCATGGATTTATAGGAGAGAAGATTTTAGTCGAACGAAGGATTATGAAACCTGGCTTCATTCCATAAACTTGATTAACAGCTTATTCACTCTTTTATCGGTCAAATATGCCGAAGCAACGACTCAGAGTGCAAAGCAGTTCATTTCCAATTACAGTTAGTGTAGAATGTGATCGCCAAGGCCCCCTCCTCTCTATCAAAGCGCCAAATAATAACTGCATAGTGGTCAGTGATTGGAGCTGTTTGGAGAGAAAGTTATTAAAATTTACATGGATAATAAGGTTTTGTGGTTCAGTTGTAGAGTGGTCTCCTCTCTATATATATTTTATGCCTGTTATAAGCCTAGTTTTGGTTGCTGATGGATATCTAGGATTAATCTCAGATTTGATTATTGTGATTTACTTATAATATACGCTGGTTTTTGTTTGTATCAGACTCTGGATATTTGAAGGTTTATTGGGGTAGATTATCAACACTAATAAGATAAGAGTATATATATCCCTTCGTCAGTACCTTAAGCATTATGATGAAACTATACCTCATGTCAGTCTCATTCACGTCTTACGGTTTATTCTCTTTCTATTTTGTGTCATTTAAATAAATTTGTGAATATAATAGGCATTTTTGCTTATTTACTATACTTTTCGTAAATTTTTTTATATGATGTCGTTTTGTCGATTACCTTTGATTGCTTAAATGCATTGCTTTACAGCTATCATAACTGCCTTTTGATTGACACTTCAGATTAAGATTAATAACGCTTAAAATCTTAAGAACTGTTCATTCTTGCTCCTCTTTCCTATTCCTCTCTTTATTGGTTTATTCCATTTATGGTCAAATGTTATATCTTTGCAAATGGGTTGGTCATTTTAATTTCTTACTAATATTCTTCGAAATTATATGACGTTTTTTGTGCCCTTTCTGTATTCATGATCTAAATCGTTCTTTAAGTTATACACGTTTTTGATTACACAAATTATGAAGGCCGCTAAGGGTAGGGCTACTCTCTGAAGTTCCAAAACTACAGTAGTTAAACTATGGGTGTTGTTAGGATTATTAATAATATTTTCGCCTGTAAAAAAAAACAATCAAGTGGAAGTTGCCAGCAAGTATTCCCAGACCTTCATGGTATGTTTTATCCCAACGTCATGGCTTCTATTCGACTGTTGAACTCACGTTATTTTAGGCCCAATATGGTCAAAGACATTCGTGGATAGATAATATCTTAATATCTAATTGATCAAGTGTACAAAAGATCTAAAATCCATCGCCACTTTTGAATTGTCTATTTTAATCAGGGTTGGGGATTTTTTTGATTTTTTTAGAAAAAAAATCAATTTTTGTATTTTTTAATTGCATTTTTTTGAGTTTTTTTTTGATTTTTTTTTCAGATTCGCGGACGTCATATATATAGTATATATACTTTATATATATATATATTATTATATTATTTATATATATATATATATATATATATATATATATACTATATTATATAATATAATATAATATATATATATATTTATTATTATATAATATTATATTATATATTATATATATATATATATGTATATATTATCATTATATATATATATAGTAATATGTGTATATATATAATTTTATAATATATTATTATTATATATTATATATATTATATATAACTATATTATTATATAGTTTATTACTATATATATATATATATATTATTATATATTTATATTTATATTAATATATATTATACTATTATATATATATATATTGTTTATATTGAGAGGGGGTAAGTGAGTTGGATTGAGATACCTCCTTCTTAGCTGTAGAGACTGAGATATGTTAAGAGAGAGAGTGGCGTTGTCCGCGATTGAATTTTGGCTGTTTCGTCCGGGGGGCTTGCTTTGGAACTCGCTCAGGTGGTGGTCGCAGCCCCCTTCCACCGTGGACGCCACAGAACTCCCCCCATGACAATGCCTGTGAGCACACCGCCGCTGCTGCGCACTACTGGAAGGAGCGGGTTGGTCGCGTGTCAGAATCGAGAGCAGGTTGTGCCGAGCACATTACAGCCGCAACTGAGAAGGGCTTCGACCCTACTCTGGGTAGCTCTACTTGCACGTTTGGCGTCTGCCCTGCATGAGATACGACATGTACGAGGGCCGTTCCAAGATGACGAACGCAGTCAGCGCCCAGCAGAGAGAAACTGTGAATTGATGTGAAACGTGGCCGGCGTTTGAAACGGATTGGTGAAGAAATACAACTCTACACGAAATGTCCTACAACGGCGACGAACTTTTGAGAGGAGATGGAATGCTGGCTGGTGTTGCGTTGTGCCAGCTCCGAGGTGGCACTAGTCACTGCAGGGTCACCAAAATATGAAGGGGTTGTAAATGTGGAGTTGGACTTGAGAAACTCCTTCATTAGCTGAAGACTCAGATGATGTTGAAGAGGAAGTGAGCGTTGTCGCGACTGAATGTGCGTTTCGTCCCTTGGGGCTGCTTTTGGACTGGCCTCAGTGGTGGTTCCGCAGCCCCCCTTGCAACAGCGCCACCAATATATTGTATGGTATATGATATATGCTAATTTTAACATATTATATCATATATTATATATATATATTATATATTATATATAATACTAGTTATTATTATATATATATATATTACTATATATATATATAGTATTTTTTATATTATTATAGTCTTATTCAATATATATTATAATTAATTGTTAAATAAGAATTAAGAATAGGATTTTATATATATAATTTAATGTACATGTGAAAGACTAGTAATTATACGACTAAGAAGTCACATGGGCCACCTTAGACTGTCCCAGTCAATCCACTAATAATTAAGTAATAAGCAAATGTACAATTATATTAGTGTACTTTTCCCTCTAAGAGATGCCTAGTTTTTCAATCAATTATATTATTTATAAAGTTAATGAATTAGGATTTAATTCAGGGAGTATGCCTAAACCCTCTAAAATGTCTCCAGCAATCCATGAATATAATAAAAATAATACTTTAAGAAGTCGCATGGTCCTATTTAGACTGTCGCAGTCAACCCATAATTAATTAATAATAAAAATTAAGAAGCGCCCTTAAACCCTCTAAGAATTGTCCCAGTCTAAAGTCCATAATATATAAGATAATACTTAAGAAGCGCATGGTCCTTTTTAGACTGTCCCAGTCAACCAAAGAAAATTAATAATTAAGAATCCCCATTGACGCCTCTAGAAACTAATTAATATGCATCATAAATGTATCTATATACGAAATATAAATAATTCAGAAGCCTAATGGGCCTATCTAGACTGTCCCAGTCAACCAATCATAAGTGTAATAATTAAAATAATACATAAGAAGCCACATTCGATCCATCAGAATGTTCCAGCAAACTCATAATAAATAAGAATACATACTTAAGAGGTCCGCATGGTCCTTCTTTAGAGCTGTCCCATGTTCAACGGCATTCATAAAACTTAATATTGAGAAGCCCGCATTGCTCTTCTAGAATGTCCCATTTCCAACCATAAATATTGAGAGCTAAATAAATGGTCATTAGTAAATGTATATTAATGATAAGAATTATAATTAAGAAGCCACAAGGACCTATCGTAGACTGTCCCAGTAAGATGGTACTAAAAAATGTTGAAAGTTTATAAAATAGGTATATATAATCAATAGACTGCAACGACCTTTATCAATTGTCCCAAGTCTTCAGCAAGAACAAGATTAACGATTACGAAGAGAATCAATCCTACAATTGATTTATTTATTATTGGGTGGGTGGACTGGGACAAGTCCTAGAAGGGCCATGCGGTTTTCTGAGATTATTATGTGGCTATTTATTATTTTTATGGAGGGTTGACTGGGACATTCTGGAGGGGCCCAATGCGGCTTTTTAATTATTATTCTTCAAATATTGTTGGTTGCCTGGGTACGTGCTAGGTAGGGCCCATTTTGGCTTCTTTAATTATAAAATCTATTCTTTATTACATTAATATATTTAGTGTTTAAAGAATTATTTTCTTAATATTCTAAATTTTATGGGTTGACTGGACATCTAGAGGGGTCCATTCGTGCTTCTCACTTTGCTTAATTTTTTATTGGTCGACTGGAACATCTAAAAGGACCATTTGGTCGACTTCTAAAGTATATTCTTGATTTATAATATGAGTTTGACTGGGGACATTCTTATCGAGGTATTCAATGTGGCTTGATTATTATTTTAATATTAATAATTATGTTATTGGTTGACTGGGACAGCTCTAGATAGGCCCATGCGGCTTCTTAGGTATTATTCTTATTATTATTTATTTATTGTTGACTAGGACAGTCTAATAAGGATCTTCTTTCTTTAAAGTTATTATTCTTTTTCCTTTTATATAATTATGGGTTGATTGAGACATTCTAGAAATGCCAATGCGGCTTCTTAATTATTAATTTCTAATTGGTTGACTGGGAGCAGTCTTATGTTTTTATGCTCTTAGTATTATTTCTTATTTTATTTGAGTTGACCTTGAACATTCTACGAAAGGGGTCTCCCCCCCCCCCCAAATTTTGCCCCGGGGGGCTTCCAGCTTCTTAATATTATTCTTATTATTAATTATTATTGGTTTGACGTGGAACAGTCTGAGGATAGGCCCTTTGACGGCTTCTTAAGATTATTCGTATAATATTAATGTTATTATGGGTTGACTGGGACATTCCTAGAGGGGGCAATGCGGCTTTTTAATTATTACTTTTTATTTAATTGACTGGGACAGACTCGATCTAAATAGGACATTGCGGCTTCTTAAGTATTATTCTTATTTATTATGGTTGACTGGGACATATTCTAGAGGGGTTAAGGCAGCTTCTTAATTATTATGCGGCTTTTTAAGAAGCTGCATTAACCTCTCTAAAATGTTCCCAGTTTACCCATAATAAATAAGAATATACTTAAGAAGCCGCATGACCCAATTTAGACTGTCCCAGTTCACAATTAAAAAGTAATAATTAAGAAGCCGCATTGCCACTCTAGAATGTCCGCAACAATAATAAATAATAAATAAGAATAATATACTTAAGAAGCCGCATCTAGACTGTCCCAGTCATGGTCCTCAGTCAATTACGCAATAATAATACTATATATATTAATTAGATTAAAAATATATATTTTAAGAAACCCGTATTGACCCCTCTAGAAATGTCCCAGTCAACTTATAATAATAAGAAAAAATAAATTCTTAAGAAGCCGCATGGTCCTTTTTAAGACTGTCCGCCATCAACCAATTAAAAATTTAATCAATCGAAGAAGCCGCATTGGGCCCTTTCTAGAATGTCCCCCAGTTAAAACTCATAATATAATATCAAATAATAAATAAGATAATACTTAAGAACCGCATGGGCCTATCTTGACTGCCAGTCAACCAAATAATAATTAATAATTAAAAATATTATAATAAAGAAGCGCCACATTGCTCTAGAATGTCCCAGTCAAGTCAACTCATAATAAAACAAGAATATATAGCTTAAGAAACCGCATGATACCTTTTTAGACTGTTCAATCAAGCCCAATTAAAAATTAATAATTTAAGTAAGGAAGGTAATTCCTATAAAATGTCCCAGTCAAACATTAATAAATAATAATGAGAATAATAACTTAAAAGCGCGCATGTGGCTATTCTAGACAACTTCACGCTTTCCTGTTAACCTCAATAGCCAAGAATCTACCTCCTCGTTGTTTACGTTGCGCCCTCTCCCAGCATATACTAGCTCCCTTTTCTAATAAAGGGTGCTAAAAATTGTAGACAATATCAAATACTCGGCCCTAACATAGTCTTACAATACCATTAAAGCAAAACATATATATTATATTATCTGCATGTGGCATTAAATTTTCAATTCTTAACCCTCAGGCCCTAGCTCGTGGGTTTCAAAAGTCGTTACAATGGAACAATGAAACGCAAGATAACATAAAGAACTGTTCAGACTTACGGGGTTTACATACAATGCCAATAGTTTGTTGAAAATTGAAAAAAAAAATATATTAAAAAACTTCATAATATATAGTTTTTTTTTATTTTTTATTTTGATTGAAAATTTAAAATAATTCTAAATATACAATAAAAATGAAAAAAAGAAGAAATCGTAAAAAAAATGCTCGATATAATTATTCAAATCAAATCAATAAGAATCAAAAGAAATCATGGTATTTCTTTTAAAAAAAATCAAGTAATAAGATAAATCAGTTTGATTTTTTTAATTTGATTTTTTTCGTGCCATCCCTGATTTTAATATCGTGGAACTTTTTTTACCAACTACAACTTTGACTCCAACATTTCTCTCTTTCCTCACTTTCATATATCGTAATGCCGGATAGATGGAAGAGTTTCCATTTCAAAAACTACTTCAGACTCAGTTTCTTACTCCTTCTTATAATGGGTCTCTAGATACGGTGAGCCATTTAAATGTCATCAAGGATTGCGGATCATAGTTTGAAAACGAATTTTTCACGGAGTTGTTAAACTTAACTGGTTTTCACCGCCTTAGAAGATTGGCATACTATCCTCAATCGAACGAATTGATTGACCGGTTTCACAGCTCTTAGAAAACTGCTCTCATAGCTCAAAAGGAAGATTGATTTCTCTCAATTCCTATAATCCTTGTTTTAGTCCTCGTTGTATTCCAAATGATTCACAATATTCTCCATCTTAAGGTGTCAAATGAAAGACACCTTTGTGTTCCACGTATCTTGTTATTTCCTATTCTTCTTCAAAGCAACATTTGACGTTTTCATGAAAAATTAATCGCTAAAATGAAAGAACTCGACTCTGCTTTACAACCTTCACGCGATTCTTCTTGTCTCCCTTAAGCTTCGAAAACTTGCACTTATGTTTATGTAAGGGTCGATAGAATTTATATATATATATATATATAATATATATATATATATATATATATATATATATATTGATCTATATATAATATATATTATATATATATATTTTCTTTGTATACTATATAGCTATAATACATATTATAGTATATTATATATTATATGTATTTAGCTCGATGGTCAGGACCCATTCCAGGCTTCACAAAGAAGCGGGCCGTACGTGGGTTATATTATATATAGATATATTATTAATTATTATATATATAATATAGTATATATATATATATATTATATATATATATATATATATATATTATATAATATATATCTGATATATAATATATATATTAATATAGTATTATATATATATATATAATTATATATAATATATAATTAATGTTTTATGTGAGAAGACTTTCTCGTACAAATGTAATTTATTTGTGAATTGTAGTGAAAACTTGATCATTTGATTCTGCAGAAAAAATAAGAATAATTAGTTGTTTAATGAAATGAAATAAGTTGATCAAGCATTAATTTCGCACTGTAATATTTTTAAGCTTTTCATTT
>JABUQX010020713.1:0-19153 GCA_015478945.1 Trachelipus rathkii
GCTGCCTTTGTAAGTTAGTAAGCTCCTAACACTGAATCAATCTGTGTCTACAAAAATCAACACCTTGTAATGATATATTATATTATATTCATTGATAAGTTAGTTTCTTTGTTTAGGCTTGATAAGGGTAAGTAGGTTACCGCTTTGGTGTGCTGCAATAGTTAATTTTTACTGATATATTAATTCAGTGTAACTTTTGTTAATGTTTGCTTTTATTGTAAATAGTAGTATGTATATTGTTTCTTTATGTTTAGGTGATTATTTGTATATATAGCTATACGATATATATAAATTATATTGAAAATTAGTAAATAAATTGCACTACTAACTTGCCATTTTAAAATGTTATATAGGGAGAGGATGAAGTATGTACTCATTTAAAAAGATACTAGCCAAACTCACCTTGCAGCGGTCTTGTTTTGGGGGAGGGAGGCCTAACGTGGTTCAGTACGATATGTATGGACATGCCAGGCTGTTTGTCCAAACCTACCACTTTGGTCTATAGTCATTAGTTGAGATTGTGTTATAGCTTATATTGTTAATGTCGGCAATTTAATTCACTGGCTTAAGTGTTATGTCAGGTATATTATGGTATATTTTTTTAGTTTCAGGAAATATTTGTTAGCGTTTATTCTTTGATCTGTATGATTGATAGGTTATTTTTATGATGTTTAACCCAGAGAATTTTTGCTAATGTCCGACCTGTTTTTATTTCATAGTTCAACACAGTGCAATTGTACGGTGTACATGTACACAGCATACAATCTAAAGAGTAGAACGCTTCAGAGAATATACATGACGCGAGGTGATAGTCCCAATTAAGACAAGACGCTTCGCAATATTCAAGGTACAAATTAAGATAGTTCGAACTCAAAGAAGTAAACGTGGAAATTATGGGGCATGATTCTCATATGTAATTACCAAACTCAATGCTGTTAACACAGACCTGTAAGAGCACTAATTTCTTTAGACAAAACGGGAGTTCTCATTCATTCACAAGTAACTCTTGGTAGAATCGAAGGTTTCAAGGGCGCAAATTTTACTTGTGTTTGTATATTGTTACTTTAAATGACTCTTTTTTTAATTGAGAATGTTAATTTTAACTGTTATCTTTAAGTGAATAGAAAGCTGTGTAAAATTAGTCTGTGAGAGTGTACAAATTGCAATTTAACATAAGCATAGCTCTAGTTACCCACCGACCGTGGACGCGCAAATGGCAGACCTAACACAGAAAAAAATAATCACTAACCTGGGTGCCCTTCCCCTACACTTTCACTGGTAAGAATGTGTAAACAGTAATTCAGAGCAATAAATACATAGATCCAAACCACGGAATCAGAGTTCAATATTATTATTATTATAAGATCGACATAATGTTAATTCAAACTCTAAAGGTATACACAAGTTAACGGAGAGTACAATTCTCTTAAACCGAGATCTTCACAGAATTATAACTATAAAGATGAGAGAGTGATTATAGAGCAATAATATATACCTTATAAAGGAGCACGCAGGACTTAGTAGGTTAAAAGAAATTGTCTTTAAATACAAAGATAGACAGAGGGGGTTAATAAGTAATTCGGATGAATCTTATTTTACACTCCTAAATCAGCAGAGTATTTCCATTTACACAAGATTAAAGAAATTGACTGAGATTAATTGAAAATACGATAAATCGCCAGAGAGCTGAGATTTGAGTAAGATTGGGCAGGAGGTTATTAAATGATTTACCATTAAGTCTGAAGTACAGTATAATTCACTAACAACCATTTATACTTTGAATATTATCATTAAAATACTTAACTTTGAGTTAATGCAGGGACAAATCAAAGTAGATTCAGAATGAAACTAAATGATTAGAACAAACCAAGCTACAATGGATTTCATCAGGAATCAAAACTATTCAGCCATAGATTAAGAGAAGTATTGAAAACGAGGGTTAAATCCGAGACAAAATTTGAGGATCAAAAATTAAAATTGAGGATTGAAATATGAAGATCACAAATTAAAATTGCGAAGAGCAGATCAAAAATTAAAATCCCATGATTAAAACCCTAGTAAAAAAGAAATTTATACACAAATTACTATAGATATATATTTTACTTGGGGTATTTCTTTTTCAAAATTTATTTCAACATTAGATAAATTATACTGCTTCTTCTTTTCCCGAATGCATTTTATTTGCTAACTAAGGTTATTAAATTTTCATTACAAAAAAATTTACTATTTTTATAACTTACCCTATAAGAATCGGGGAGTTGTTTTTGAAATATTTTGCTATCTGCTATATTCTGATATTTAGATAATTTAGATACAATCTTCTATAGCGACAACAGATTGAGACTGAAATTAATCATTACTTGTAACTTTCATACTTAAAGATTAAAGTATATTCTTATCATTTTTATTCAAATATCGTTTCAATACAGAAGCGTCAGATTAAGTGTATTAACACTCAACTCCCTCTAGTGAATTTTTAGATGAAAAGCTTGCGACGCGCATTTCCAGTAGCATAGTAGGAACATACATCAAAATATACATTATTGGCCTGTAAATCACACAATACTATAAGTATGTGGCCACGACTATCTGGAATCTTAAACTGTTATAACTTAAAAGATGAATTGAAAGTTACACATTCATAAGTATTATAATATTACATCTGGAAAGGTATATAATAAAACAGAGATTAGGGTTAAATATCAAATTATATTATTATTTTATGATAAATATATCAGTATTGGATAATAAACGATGGCTTTTCCGAATGAACCTCTATATTATAATAACTCTCTCTTTTTTAAATTAGTTACATATTCATGTCTTCATATATATTCTTACATTCATTTTTACTATATAACTTGCAGGAAGTTTAATATGGGACATAATATAATCGCCCCTTTCTATACCTTACCCACTAAACTTTAAGCCCACCTATATTTTTAAAGCACAGGAGAAGATAGAGGATTAAGGAAAAAGGATGCTTAACATGAATTTCTACGAACTGTTTTAGCTCTTAAAGCGCATTTACAAAATAAACAGAACAAAACAATAAATCAGAACAAATGAAATTTTGCTAAGGAAGATAAATCTATAAAAGATGCTTGTTCATCTTCTACTACTTGAGACAACTGTTGGGCAATTCTAGCCCTTTGTCTAGGAGACAGATTCTCCCAACTCATTTGCTGCATAGCCCAACGTACACTGGTACTTTGGATAACACAGATACGAGGATTCAAGGGCATTTCAACATTTGAACATTGGGGAGTAATAACAGGATTATACAAAGGCAAAGTGTTTTGACAAAGAGAAGCATTTTCAAAACTTGAGCATTGAGGATCAGCAATAGAATTATACAAAGGTAAAGTATTTTGACTAGGAACAATATTTGACTGATAATAGTTTGACAAAGATTGGGAAACTTGCTGGGGTGATATATAAGATGGTTGTTTTGGAGGAACAAGATTAGCACCTTGCTCTTACCTATAATACTGATTAGGACTACTGTTAGTAAATACAACAGGGTCTACAAACTGAGTGGTATTACAATTTTTCAACATATTAAAGGTTTCTGGTTGTTCAACTACAATTATTATTTACATAATTACAAGAAGAATATGACGTAGAAGGATTAGTAACATCATTTACAATTTCATCAGTGGTTTTTATGGACATTAAAGGTTTAGGTCGCTAATTTTGTGTAATTCTTGAAGGAATACGTTGATTCTGTCGATAATAAGGAGTTTTACGGCCACAGCCAAAATATCTAAATTGTCTTCCATAAGAAAAGAGATCTGCATATTTGCTCATAAAAGTTTCTAAAAATGTTTTATTTGCATGTAAACCATCAGATAGTAATGGTGATTTCATTGCTAGTGAATTATTTTCCAAATATTTTTGATGAGGACTATCTTTAAATAGTCCATTTCGACTATCAATCTCATAATAGTGATCTAAGACTGCATTGCCACGTACTAAATGTTTATCAGTCCAAGTGTATTGAACACTTACTAAGGATTCAAATCTGTAATAGCTATAGATAGCATGCTTCTGCATTAACTCAGGAGAGAATACTGGATCATTTTCGAAGTAGAAATTATAGGAAGTACCCCAGTTCCACCAAATTCTTTTGAGGTTAAAAGAATATAAATCTTGAAGAGGAGGTAAAATAAGATACACCTTAGCGTTCAGATTCTTTTCTTTCACCAGTTTGGTGATATTTTCCATTATAGCTGGAATTCCATCTATATCAAAGTTTTCCACAGGTTCAAAAACACTAGCAATCTTGCCGTCCTGATTCTTCTTTTTCCAGGCTCTAGTTGTTAGCGCCCAAATCAATACATCATTGACGTCTGGAGTCATCAACCTTTCAACTCTATTTACACAATCTTCTAGTTGTCTTCCAGAGACAAAATCAGCTCTTACGTTTAATCCATGATTTCTAAATAAATAACCCTTCTCATTTCTAAACAAAGTTACTGCCGATGCACCTACCACCATCAACAGATGCATACTACAAAATTTTCTTTATGATTAATCTACAAAAGAAAGAAATATGTCGGGTGTATAGATACAAAAAAAAAATGGGAAAATCGATGATCACAATTTTCTCTGAAAAATACATACACTGATTAATAATTAAATTCAGCTTGAATTTTTGTTTTATATAAATTAAATAATTGTAAATTTTTCATTTTATCTGCATTTTATGGTTATGGGTTACTCATTATACCATAATCATATTTTTAATTACCATTTTATGTTATTTAATACCTTTACTTCTAACCAAGGGAATCTTATCTAAGTGAAAGAAGTTAGAAAAGTTATTTAATTGTTTTATTAAATCTTTCAACAGATACTCGTACTTGCTTCCCATAATATCGGTATCGCAGTTCAAATAGTATCAGCAAGAATTTATTTTTTAATTTGAGTTTTATTACTCAACAGACACATCACCCATATCAGCTTATGTCATGCACTAATATTGACGATGTGACTGTTGAAAATGTACAGTAAGTAATTTAACACTCACCAACCGATGACTATACCAACCATGGGATCTGCTTACATTAGGAACAACAATTTTGGAAAGCAATCCATCTTATGGTAACCACATCATCGTTTAGGATCATCTCATCTCATCAATGGAGGAAAAAAAAAAATTTGCAAAATATATACTGAGGGGCTCCAACCTCTATTAATGTTGTCATGACAGCATTATTATAGTGGGCTAAGACATATACATAAAATAAAATTTATTCATCATTTAACTTTAAATGATTTAAATATCTATCTATTCTACAAAACTATAATTGCATTATCAGAGTTGGTTAGTTCATTAATATTTTTACATTACTACCTTACGATTGTAATAATTTTTTACGTATCAGTTTTTTCAAATAACATTATTAATGAAAATAACAAAGAGCTTTATCAGTTTATCATATCAACTTGTACACAACTTATTCATCTACGCAAAGATTTATCACACTAACAACGGTCTATTACAACTTTCACTCAAGGGACACACATTATATCATCATGATTATGGAATATAGGTGGGTTTTGAGCTTATGATTTATAATATAATATGAATATTAAATTTAAATCAGCAGAAATTAAGTTTGTTATTTTTAACCAAGACAAGTTTTTATTAACATTAATATGTTCATGGGATTAAAATGTACCCTGTACCCTGTAAATTATGTATCTGTGTTTGTTTCTGTCGGAATTATCTTAATAGAAAAAACCTTAACATGCTTATAAAGTGGAACGGAAAGACTTAAATCTTTAGCTATTATTTCCATCCTATTTCCTGTCCTATGGATTAATTCCCTATTTGTTAAGTCAGGAAGTAAGTCATTATCCTTTAAGGCTGCAGCTCCTAAAATCCAGGTAGTTGGCATAAATTCAGAGGGAACAACTAAAAATATTATGGGCTTTGTAACAAAATCTTTGTTTGGGAAAAATAAGAGAATTACTATAAAAGAATCAATGGGAACCGTGTGGTCTTCCACTAAACCACTGATGGCCTTTATTCCAATTTCCCTAGAAGATTTCAACAGTACATACTTCAAAGAAGTTTTCAAAACATCATCACCAACCAAGCTAACACCCGCTCCGCTATCTACCATGCAACTGTCTGAACCAGAACTATCTGGCTTATAAGCAACGGGAGTTATCAATGGAGCATTTGTCGAGTAATTCTTGTTTACTACTGACACTAAACGTACTCTACTATTTATCAGGGATGGGGATTCTTTATTCAATAACAAGGGGTGATCTGTTTTCTGACCCTTTTCGGGTATTTTTATCACACATTTGGTGTCTGTAGGTGAATCAATTACACTGCCCGATTCCACAGAATGACTATCTTCTGTGGGGACTGATAGTTTAGACTGTGAACTTTTAACCACAACTCCCATACACTTTCCTTCCAAATGTGACAAGTGACACCACTCACACGACTTTAAATACCGACGAGGGGGGAGCGACTGAGTGTCATTTTGTGAAGGTGGTATATTCTCATTTGATGGTGAATTATGAAAGACTGATTTCTGTATGGGTTTTGGAAACTTTTTAAAAATGAATTCCTTCTATTATTATTCTTTTCATATTTAAGGAAAGTCCTATCTAAACAATTGATTCTAGGATGTAATTTTTTACAAAGAAGGCAAACTATCCTAGGGCTATGTCTATTCTGAGGAGACAACAAAGAGGACCTACAAGACCTACATTCAGCTCTTATATGACCTTTTTTTCTACAATAACTACAAATACCAAGGTATTTGTAGCATTCGTTCATTCCATGGCCCAGCTTATTACAATATTCGCACACTATTCTCTTTCGGTCAACATTTGTACTGGGAACATTCATGCTAAGGTTCCATTCAGAGACTGTGGTTTTTGAAATTTTTCCAGAAAGTAATAATCATTGTGTAGTTTCGAAAGAGGGCTACCATGATATCTAGAGGAATATCCATTATTCTTACTGTAAATTTTATTATGAGGAGGATATGTAAGATTACTGATCTTTAATTTGTGTAAACATGTAACTAATTGATTTAAAAGACCAATGGCTTCCTTTAACAAATCTAAGTCTTGGTCATATTCACCATTTATACAACTTCGTGGTGGAGGTGAATCCATACAGACTCTTTCTCCAATATCATAAGCATGTTTATTTATCAAAAGGGGTTTATACTCTACTCTGGGGTCATCTAAATCTACTTGTGACATATTTTTTAATATGCAGGAATTTATCTCGTCAGTGGGTATATGGGACCTTTCATACCTTTCATTTTCATACTGATCTGTAGATTCAAAGTTTTGTTTAGACAATTTACTTTTTAAGTTTTTCTCTTCATTATTTAATTTTTTCAACAATTTGCGCATATCAGCCATTGACATTAATTCGTCAGAAGATAGATCAGCATCTTCTGTTTTTCGCTTTAATATTTCTAGTTTCTGCATTTTTATTTTTCGTTTTTTCACAAGGAGTATAATCTCTATCACGTGAAACAGGGGCTAATTTCGCTTTATTCCTAGATGAACTTAAAGCTATAGCTATGGACTTTTGAATAGTTTCATCATCAGTATCTTCTGATCGAGTATCCAACATTTTTACTACTATATATACTACAAAAGAGACAGTAAAGAATGACTAACTAATCTCGACCCAGTCTAATCGTTTTAAATCAATTTTAAGAATGGAAGAACAGAAGATAAACAAAGAAAACGAAAACGAAGAAAACTGAGAAGATCAGGTGACAACGTTGTTGTAGTGCACGAAAGACAGCCTCAAATATTTGCACTACCCCAAGTAAAATTGCCTAATTTGAAACTAAATAACTGTCACTCTAATTGTGTATAGTGGTATAATAAACTAAACTGATCAATGCGTTGTGTCTAATTTCTTAATAAAAACTATCGTGTTCCTTTCCCTATCCTCAGTAGTTAGATGTGTTGGTAGTTAAATGTATTCGTAGCTCGTAGAATTCCATTTACAGATATAAAGAACTTCGAGAATCTTTCGGCTGCTATACCTTATCACTTCAATATGGATCAACTCAACAATTGTAAAATATTCCTATCATGAATCTTAAAACTTATCCAACTAGTCAAAATTAAATCTCCAGTAAAGATATTCCTTATATTAAAGGTTAACTATATGAATCTGGTTTAGTAAATCGTCCCTAAATCTTTGTTATATTTTCAAACCGGTTACCTTTTACTTTCAATATAAAGGCAACAAATCAAAATCAACTTTTAATTTAATTAATCAAAAGCTATTGTAAAATCTAAATTACCAATTAAGCTTAAATATCTAGGGCTTCTCTTACTATTTTCAAGGTCAAATTATAATTACCTTTAAACTGTTCTAAAATTTAATATACTTTTAAACTTAGTAGTTAAGAGAATTAAGTAAACTTAATTTTCCACCCTGAAATTGTTGTGAGTTAATCAAAATATCTCGCTATAATTAATGCACAATCAGAAATATGCATTAATCGTAAATACTCAATTAGAGAAAATAAATCCTGTTAAGTCAGAGAATCATTACGAAATTTCATTCACTCAAGTTGAAATCTAATTCTAATATCAAAGTCGGAATAATCCTGAAAATATCCGGAATACCAAAACTAATTATACCAAAGAGAGCGAAATGTTATGTAAAAGGTTAACATCTTGCAATCCAGTCAAGCAAAGTCAAAACCAATCTACAATAAAGTCGAATAACTAAAGCAACATTATTAAAATTGAAAAACTAAATTTGAAAAGTCAAAGTCGAAATCCACATTCGAAAAAAATGTGAAGCAGTTTTTCCTGAAAAGTTAAAGTCAAAATCCAAACTCGAAAAGTCAAAGTTGAAACTCAAATTCGAAAAAGTTAAAACTGAAAATCAACTCAAACAGTCAAATCCGAAAACTAAATTAAATAATTACCATTGAAGGCTAAGTTCAGACAATCAAAGGTCAAACTCAAAGTCGAGTATCATATGTAAAGTCAAATGCTAACTTCAAAGGCTAATGTCAACTTCAGAAAAAATCGAGTCCTAATTTCAAAGTCGAACTCTGAGTTAAATCAGTAAAAGTCCGATTAAATTCAATTCTAAGTCCAACTAAGTCTATGTTTAACGAAACTAAATCCTATTGTTTTCTTTCAAAACCAAAGTCAAATCAATGTAATATAAACTAGGTACTATAATTTCTAAGTACTGTTCGATCTATTAACTGTCAAAGGTTACTATAAATTAAATTCCAGTACAAAGTCACAAATTCTTAATCCTCACGAACTGACTGAAAATTTATCAAAGTCCGAATTAAGTCAAGTCTTAAATAATTCTGTCAAGTCTAAGGACCAATATATTTGTTTCAACAGAATTTAATGTTTTTCCACAATGTTTTAAATTTCAACCATTAATCGTATTAATCCATTAAAGTATTTCAATTGTCAAAGATGATATATCTTAATCACCCTAACTATTCAAACAATTCAGACAGTTAATGTTTTAAGTCACTGTCACTTTCAAAATGGCGGCTGCCTTTCAAGATGGCGGCTGCCGGCTTTTTAATCAAGATGGCCGCGTCCTTATCAACGACCATGAATTTCTTTATCGATAATAAATAACCAAAATATCTTAAATAAAATGAAACTCAACTAAAAACAAGGACCTATCAGAACAAAAGCTTCAATTTTTCAACTTTAATCAAATTCTTTAAATATCAAAATAAACTTTAAAATCTTTTAATAATTTTCTGTACAATATAAAATTGAGCTTAATTCAACCCAAAACTTCAGTAATATTTATTTATTTTTTCGTTCACAATACAAGGTGCATAATCCAAATAGTAATATTTTAGGACAATAAATGCCAATGCACAGTGTGCATTTATTAATTTACTAATGTTAAATACTGCTGTTTATTGACGCTGACTGCCACTGCAAACGCTGGAATCAAGCCAACTGCCAGCGCAATACTAACTAATAATAAAATTATATTTATTTAATTTACAAATTCATATTACCTTTTAAATCCTTTTAAATACTTGTAGTTTCAAAATATACAACGTTTCCAAATGATATGGTAACTCAGAGTCGATAAAATAAATATACAAAGTTAAACTATTTACAAAAATGTTTTAGCACTTTCCAATAAATAAACAAATTTACGAGAATTTCTTTAACGTATGACAAATTCGAAATGATAAAAAAAATAACAAATTTTTCAGAGCACAACAAAAATCACTGCTATCAGTATGAGATCCAGACAATAAGTTAAATGGTTTTAAACAAAAACTGTGACGAAACATAAACAAAGCTAACGAAATATCAAATTACGCAGAGCACAGAAGTGGAGTTCAGAATAGCAAGTGAACTGCCTTCCGTTCCACGTCCGCCATGTTGGTTGTCATTCGTGACGTCATAGTAGTGTTTCCACTTTTCTGTATTTTTATCTTCAAAATATGGCTTTCGTAATTTCTGTTCCTTCAAAACTGTTTTAAAGAAAATAACAAGATTATTTCCTTCGTAATTACATTGTTTACCTATTTTCTTTATTTTTTAAAATCATCTTTAAAATCTTTTTCTAATCTTTATTTACATAAATTTTCTCTTTTTATTAAAACCTAAATTCTATATTCATAATTACACACGTATACACACACAAACGCTCACATTCATACATACATACAGACATAACCTATTTATACATAAATACATTCATATATATACACATATATATATATATATATATATATATATATATATATATATATATATATATATATATATATATATATATATATATATATATATATATATATATATATATATACACACATATATATATATATATATATATATATATATACATATATACATATATATATATATATATACTTTTGACAGCCAACATATATAAGTTTTCCTACATATATATATTTTTGTATTTTTATTATTTACATAAAACACACACATACTTAGCTTATTTACTATACAATACTTAATTTATTTACAATTTCACACTTAAGCAAATCTGAATTTCTTAATATTTTCACAATTATTTATTTTTTCTAGCAAATCTGAATACCATTATTTATATCTACAATAAATCTGAATTTTCTTACTATTTTTACAATTTTAACAATTCATAAATGACCAACCTTAATTTTCCTTTGCTAAGCTGTAACTTTTTACCAACAAAGAGATTTAAATTAAGGGACATAAACGTCCTGAACAAAGAGATTATAAATTAAGGGACATAAACGTCCAGAACAAAGCTTGTTTAAATTATAAGTTAGGAAGGTAATTAATTCCTTCAAATAACTGTACAAAAGACTAATAAAGTAGATTCATTGATGTGATATGCAGTTCATTGATGATAGAAGCAGAGGATATGGGAGAAGTCAGGAAGAAGATCCAGCAGAGCGAATTCCATTAGATACTGGATAAACTTGGGATGTATTAAAAGATGGAGATCCACACACAAGCCCAGGCTATAGATGTTCTTTCAAGCCCTGGATTGGGATGTCTTAAACCCTGGATTCAGCCTTGGATTGGGAATACTTGTCACAAGCCCAGGAATGGGACCCTAAAGTGAAATGAAATAAATAATATTTATTTCATTTAACTTTCTCTTCAATAAATTAAGTTAAGAAAATGTTAAATAAAACTAACCCTTTAATTGTAAAGTAATTTCTTAGGAGGGGACTTTTCAAGGCAATTTCCCAAGTAAGAAAGATCCTCAGGAAAGCTTCTATAGATAGAACTGACAATATGGACGTCTGTAATGTACGTACATTACATATTAATTTATCCATGTTATTAGTTAGTGAATTAAAGTAATTTATTAAATGGTATTATTTATGCGATTTATAATTACGAATTTAAAGAAGATAATAATACGGAACACCCACCTGATAATCCCAATAATAATTAAGACCGTCCAATTGTGGATTCGTCAAGTGCGAACTGCTTAAGTGTTTCCACGAATGGAAATTTCAATATCTCCATCTTACTACTAAAATTAATAACTTCGGAGATAATGGCAAAAGCAGAAATAGAAAAATATTTATTATCTCTAGAAATATATAAAAAGATTATAATACGAATCATGGGTTAAGTATTTTCAATAAATAAAAATAAATGAATACTATTTCAACCTTGATTACTTGACTTGATGACTTGAATAGTATGGGGCTTAGGAAAGACAACGGTCCCCCTAACATATATATATATATATATATATATATATATATATATATATATATATATATATATATATATATATATATATATATATATATAACTTATAATATATATAAAAATATATATATATATATACTAAATATATATATATATTTCTTTGTATATATAATTTTATAAATTTTATAAATTTTAACAAATTCTTTTTCCATTCTGATGATCAACCAATTTTATATATATATATATATATATATATATATATATATATATATATATATATATATATATATATATATATATATATATATATATATATAATATATATATATAGATATATAAAAAAAGGTGATACACCGATACCATGGTACCCGGTATCGATGCTCGGTATCGGTGGTATCGGTCGATTTTGAGGTATCCGGATCGGTATCCAGCAATTTTGTGAGTAGTAGTATCATCGGGTATCGGTAAAATTTTGCTGATACCTTTTACTGATATCACACATTTTGCGTCTTTAAATTGGTTTCTATATATATATAATATATATATATATATATATATATATATATATATATATATATATATATATATATATATATATATATATATATATATATAAATATATATATATATATATATATATATATATTAGGGATGTACCGATACCAGAAAAGAGGCCGATACCGATACCGATACCGATACTCTATTTTTTTAGGTGCCGATACCGATACCGATACCGATACTTTAATTAATATAATAAATACACAGTAATAAGATAGAACATTTGTGTACTGCTAGGCAACTCAGGATTGCATTCCCTGTACAGCCAATACTTAGTCATTTATTTCATATTTGGTTGTGCCCAAGTATATTTATTTTATAAATTAAAATAGTATCTTTAAGGAATAATAAATGCAAATATAATATTAATAACTTTTTTTATGTTTGTGTTTATTCAAAAAAATATTCCATTTCCATTTTCCAGTAAGTATTAACAAAGTTTAGCTACTAGCTTTTATGTTTTAACATGATTACAATTTACAAGAAGATTCTTTAACTAGCTACAATATAAAGAATAAAAATAATGAAAGAAGAGATCTCAATTAGTCAGCTGAAAAGACAAAATAAAAAAATGCTATTACTCAAACATGACATAATAATAATATACTCCTTTAAGATAAAGATAGATATCATTCAATACTCAAATTCAAAAATTCTCAAATTGTGATGCAAAAACATTAAGCTTTCACTAGTATCTGACGAGAGCCTGTTCCTTTTGGGGTGTTTAATTCCCACCTACATTAAAAAATACGCTTCGCTCATTTGATGAGAGAGGGGGCTGATAATTATTTGCTTGCAAACACTATTGATAATAATGGAAACCTTGGCCCATTTTCATGCCACATGAAAGGATTCCCTTCTGTAGGCAGCATCTCCATGTTTTCGTAGAGCCTCATCTCCTCTTTCACAGATTGCAAATTTGAATTATCTTTGCTCCATGATGACTGTCTCTTCAGTTTTTTCGATGAGGTTCCTTGGTGTGATTCCTTTGAAGGTGAATGAGATGTCAATGAAATTTCGGCCATGAACTTATCAAAGTCTAACATATCCAAACAATCTTCATCTTCAGTAGGTTTATTTTCTGAAAAGCCACCATCGTCACTATCAGTGCTGTTGCCAGGGGTTGCTGATAAGGCGGCTTCCACTTTTTGATAACTTTTTTTTTTTTTTTGTCAAGAGCAAGCTCCTCGGTTATGCTATTTAAATGCATTCTAGAAGTGGTTCACCGTCCCGGAGATGCCATTATTGTGGGGTTTTCAGCTAGCTTAATGAATTCTTATTAGAACCTTTTATTTATTTTATTTTTACAGTTGTCACCGCTGCTCACGGGCAGAACCCTATTCAAGGAGCGGATGTTGAACGCCTCAAAAATTCATCTAACGCAAATTAAGCAGATGAGCATAGACGCAGACTTTAAAGTGAGGGAGATTAAATTGAGCAGGAAACACAGAAGATGGAAGAGAATTCCACAGAACAGAGGTGGCAGGAAAGGAAGAAGCACCGCAGACAGGAGCTGGTCTGGGTACTAATATCAACACAAAACCCATGTGCCGACAAAGCACCTTGTGCTACGGGACGTCGTAAAGGTGAGGTACGCGAGGTGGAAAGTCCCTCGAGCACTTGCCGCTACGGTACCTATAGAAAAAAGATAAAGCACCAACATCGCGCCGCAAAGATAGAGGGTCAAGTGAACTAGAAAGTACAGGACAGTTTATAAGCATTTTGGCCTTTGACTAGACCCTATCCAAAAGCCGGGTGAAATCAGAGCCCCCAGATATGAGAGCAGTACTCCATAAAAGGGCGGATATGAGACCCTTGTACAGCTGGAGTAACTGAGAAGAGGAAAAAAGTCTCACAGTCTAAACAGAACTCCCAGTTTCTTTGATACCGCCCTAGCAACCGTTGTGATGTGAGGTTTCCAAGACATATTTTGGTTAGTGTTAAGGCCAAGAATGTTTATCGTGTCAACAGGAGAGACGAGAGAACCGTCGAAAGAGATGGGAAAATTAGAAGATGTTTTGGAGAAGGAGATTTGTAGAAGTTGAGTTTTTAAAGAATTGAATTTCACAAGGTTGAGACGACCCCATCAAGAAATATTATCCCTATCAGAGAAAATAGAATCGGAAAGATTAAGTCTAGAGGCAATTCTAGAAATAAAAGACGGAGCAGAATTGAAATGAGTTGAAGAATGAAGGGTCGAGTCATCAGCATATGAGTGGATAGAGTTAGATGTGCAGGTGAAGATCATTAATGAAAAGCAGGAATAAAGTAGGAGATAATACAGAACCCTGAGGAACACCACTATTGACAGAAAAAGAAGAAGTAGCCCCATCAACAACAGCCGATATTGAGCTATTTGAAAGAAAGCTAGACATAAGTAAGCAAAGAGAAGAAGGAAACCATGCCATACCCGGTCAAATGCTTTGGATATGTCAAGCGCCACCACGCAAGTCTCCCCGTAGTTCCTAAGAGAGGAAAACCATAAATCTGTTAAATAGGAAAGTATATCGCCAGTAGACCTCGAGCGCAGTAAGCCGTACTGGCGATCGGAAAGAAGGGAATGAGATTCCAGATGGTCTAAGAAGTGAGAGTTGAGAAGGGTTTCAAAGATCTTAGATAGAATACAAGTTAGAGCTATAGGGCGATAGTTAGAAGGATCAGAGCGGCTTCCTTTTTTCGGGAGTAGGTTAGACATATGCGGGCTTCTAACACTGAGGAAGGTTTTCGTATTGAGGAAAGAGAATATAGTTGAACGAGGACAGGCGCGCCATCACGGAAGCACACTCCCTTAAAACTCGGAGAGAATGCCATCCGGGCCACCCGCCTTCCTAACGTTCATAGATTTCAGGAGCCCATGCATCCGATCAAATGTAATCACAGGTAAAGACATAGGACACCTGAGAGGAGAAGGAGGAGGAAGAAGAAGGACAGAATCGCCAGGGTTGAGTTAAGAGAGGGAAAAATAGAAGGCCAAGAGATTGGCCTTTCAGTTGAGTATTAGCAACAGAACCATCAGGACGAATAAGAGGAGGAAAGGATGATTTACAGAAGTTGTTAGAGATGTTTTTTGGCAAGAGAGGCCAGAAGATTTGTCAGTAGGGGAACCAAAGGAGGTTAGCGCGCACTACGTTTAATGAGATAAAACTTGCTCGTCGAAGAGTACCCCTGCAGCTATTTCTAGCCCGAGCAAATATTCGCGAGTTCGAAAGCAAAATGAGATTTTTTCCACTTTTGATACACACTGTCTCTAGACTGAATGGTAAAATAAAAAAAAATCGAACCATGGATTTTTGAGGAGAAGGTTTAGTCGAAGAAGAAATGAACCTGCTCATCCCATCAACGATTACAGCTCCCACTTTATCGGCAGAAGCTGAAGCTGAAGCGTTCACTCAAATTATAGTTAGCGTAGAAACAACGCAATGCCTCCCAATTCGGCCAGATCAAAGTGCCAGAAAAAAACCGCATAGGGCATGATGGAGCTCTTGGAGAAGTATTAAAATTAAAGAGATATAAGGTTGTATTTATATTTACCGATAGGAATGAGAAGGTTGTGTATTTATGAGAAGGACTAGTGGTGGGGAGCATATGGAGTTAAGTGTGTTTAAGAATTGGTTGGGACGATCCGGAATGTAGTAGCCCAAGGATTTCTTTTAATTAGTGATCCTGATCGTTGAGATACTGAATGATTAGAGCTTCCTCCACCTAAATCAGTGAGAGGAACCCCATCCATTCAGTGTTGTGTACATTGAAATCCCTAAATAGAGAACCTCAGTATTTGGATGAGAAGATATAACAGTTTCGTGAGAAGCAGTAAGGTAATTAAAAAAGGCATGAAAATCTGTTCTGCTAGGAGAACAGTAGCAGAGACACAAGATTATTGTAGTAGAAGGAAGAAAGATTTTTGAAAGCCACAGAACATCGAAGTTAGGAGATTCGAGATTCTCGTGACGTGTTATAGGAGTGTTTATGTTTACATAGGCGGAAATTATAAAATAAGTTATAGTTGGATATATTAAACGAGTTAGAGGATGAATTCTTAGCCATCTGGGTCTCAGACAAGAGCAAAAAATTAGGGTTAGCGTTACAGAGGTGGTATCCCACGGATGCAGAGTTAGAGTGCAAGTCAATAATGTTGGTAAAGTCAATAGAAAGCCCGCGCCTGTGCAAATTTGCTATCATACACGAACACACAATAAGTCACACACACACAGACAAAAACCAAAGGAAAAATGAGGAAAATTTATTCGTCGTACGCTAAAACTTAAATTTAAAACCTGAAATTTTAAAACGATAAAAACCCTATTTACAATAAATATCTAAAATATGAGAATAATCCAGAAGTTTAAAAACACTCACGCACTCCCACGTACTTTGTACAAAAAGAAGAAAAAAAAAAACAAAATTGATCAACTAAAAGTGGAAGCTAAATCTGTATAAATCATAATAATGGCTTCAAATAGGTAAATGTTAAGCTAAAACCCAAGCTGGAGAAACGAAATATCTAAGTTAAAAAGAAGTCTAGGAAAAAAAAAACATAATTTGGTACTAGCTATATCGAAACTAGATATATTATTGAATCTAAAAGTTTCTCATAATTTTCATCAAAAGAAAGTAGAGTATCGGCCAAAGTATCGGCCGTGATAACCCGATACCGATGCAGAGGAAAATGGCGATACTTTGCCGATACCGATACCGATACCGATACTATCGTTTTATCCCTAATATATATATATATATATATATATATATATATATATATATATATACTATATATATATGCGGTGTATCAGCATAGTAGCAGCCAGCCTTAGCTGCTGCTAACAACAGCCAGCAGCAGCTAACCAGCCAGCTGTAGCCAGCAACATCTGTGCCCACTCGCCCTTCTTCTGCGCTGTAGTAATAGTAATAACTTAATAACCAATAATATGTATATGTATGTATATACGGGGGCAGCAATAATAGCCAGCAGCAATAACTGTAGCCTTTGCTAACTATAATACTGTATAATATATATATGTATAACCTTAGCCTTATATATATATATATATATATATATATATAATAACCTTGTAATATATTTATTATATATATATATCACATACCATGTCCCGCATTGCTGAAGGGTGGTGTTGGTAGTTGAAAGGTTTTGAGCTTATCAACACTATTCACGCGGAAAGCTAGATTTGATAGAAGGAGGTTTTCAGCACATTGCTATCAGACGAAGAGAAATTTAAAAATTTCTTCAATGATTCGACTAGAAATTAAAGTTTCAAATTTCTTTTTTTTAATTTTTGCTTTATATATATATATATATATATATATATATATATATATATATAACTGCTAACTCCTTAACATTAATATATCAACTATATATGTATATATATATATATATATATATATATATATATATATATATACTGCTGCTGCTGCTGCTCGCTATATCCATCCGCAATTTGTCCCTGATGGATTTCCTAACTATCCGACCTACTGTATGTTTATAAGGCGTTTCGTTTTTGCATTTGTGCTACAAACGTAAATGCTCGAGTTTGCGTTCGTTTTGTTAAACTTTGCGCAAAATCGTAAAAATACTAACCAAACGTAAGGAATTAACTTAATTCTGTAAGGTTGTATTTCCTGTGATTGCGGAATTTAGCACGTTCTTACGAAAAATGTTAACAAACAAGATGGCGGCGTGAAGGTAGACCACATTTGAGTGATTAATATTTCATTCAATAAAAATCAGCTTTAAATCTAATCTCTTCAAATCGATAAACTCCATCACAATAGTTTATCAATTTTGTAATATAAACCATTTGTTATTAGTTTTATTTCTGTTTATCCGAAATCGATGAGCTCCATCACAACAGCTGATTTCAATTGTTTACCAAAATAAAGTAAACCTCGTAAATCGTGTTCGTTTTGCACAGAAATTCAGCAGTGTTAGGCAGTGGGAGTGTAAGAGTCTAATGGATATTAAGTGTAGGTTTAAGTGTTTTATATATAAAGATTCCTCATTTTTAGTTTAATTCACCTTTAGAAGCATTTTAAAAAGATAGGAGAACTTTTCAAGGCTCTGCAGTTGCCAATTGGTCATAGTGATGATCTCCTGACAGCTAAAAATTCTCTCTGGTTGAGAGTTAGTTTAGTTGGATTCGAAAGAAATACTTATACGTTTGAAGGCTCATCTTCAGTTGCAGAAGGATTGACTACATAGTCAGTGTTACAGTTGGCACATTTATATTTGTAAACGAAAATGATGTGTGACCTCAAGTTCATAGGGATGCTTTCTTTAATCTTAAAGAAACTACCAATTGAGTTATTTGTTAATAAAAGATATAAGAAACTTGCATTGAGGAAAGTTTTTGTTTAAGATATTTCTAATCTG
>JABUQX010020714.1:0-14370 GCA_015478945.1 Trachelipus rathkii
GAAGGATCTATCGGCCTTATTTCGATCGTGTTTTCTGTCTTCTATTTGGCCTTATAATGACAAAATTTTTACTGGACTTACACCGCCAGCAATTAACGCTAGTGACTGGTCGCAAAGTCCATTTTTACCGTTGACCTTAGGGAAAGGGCTTGGTGTTTCTAGCAGTGTTATCAACTTCTTCGTCCAGTTTTGAAATCTGAGTTGTAAGATAGAAGAGTTGATAGGAATAACTAAAGCAGGTGATTTACCTAATTCTTTTCCTACGCTTTATTAGTCTTATCTCTATCAAAACGGCAGGTATTTTTCTGGAGAGTGGAGATCAACTTATTATGTTACTGTCTTACCGAAGTTTCCGCTCTGCCGCTATATATAATATATATATATATTATATTATATTATTATATATAATTATTATAGTATTTATATATATTATATTATATATTTATACATTTCCTCCTTTTTTTCCCCCCAAGACTGGGGGAAGGTGCGTTACATGCAATCGGAAAAGAGAAGTAGTAAATGAACATGACACACGTCGAAAAAGAAGCCCAGCTTACCGGCTCTGTACAATTACTTAGTGAGAACTCGTCGCCAGTCAGAAAATTCCCAATGCCTAGAAACCCTTCACAGGGACAAGCCGACACGCGATCCTCAACCCATTGCAATTTATCGTACAAGTGTACGGCTTTCAACTCCCACCATGGCACCTGTGGGCTACCACAACCATAGCACCCCCTCCCACCCACACAACACCTCCGCTATTTCACCCATACTAATTAGCACACTTTATTCTCGTCTCTGCCAAACCTCGTTACATTTCTCTCCTTCAGTCATTCATTTACTGAGCTCAATCCACTTTTTCTTTTTGGTCTCCCAGCGGGTCGATTTCCGCAAGCACACTCCACCGAATATACTCGCGTGAACCAACCGACTGTCATCTCAATCTTCCGCATGAACCGAAACATCTCAAACGGTACTTTCATTTATTCTCTCATTTACCCTTTTCTTGACACCACACAACTCCATAAAACGTTCATTCCTCATTTGTTAAAATTTCTTTTCAACTAACACGGCCCCTTAAGATGTGTCCACCGTGCAACACATTTGAACGTTTAGGATCTATACTCTCTTATTTCCAGAACCATCGTCTCACTTCTATAACATTAACAGGGTTTACCAACATATCCTCGATGTAAGACCCTAGCTCACTCAAGATTTTGTACCTTTACAATCCCGAACGGATTTAATTGCACAGCCACCTTTCCAGGCATTCACAACTGTTCCTACTACCTCTGCCGCATCATCCGTTTTCCTTTGTTTCATCCGAACAATACATCCTGAGAATAATTAAACTGAGACACTTGTTTTCTCCAAGCATTCGCTCCACCAAATTCCTTACACAGCTCACAACACGTTCCCACAGAGGACATCGATATTCCCTACACCTAACCACCAAACCCAATCACACTCCTACTATTCACTCTAAAAGCCATTCAATTCCTTTACCACAAAAACCCAACCCCTCCCTTCTACACCCATGCGCCAACATCCTCTGCCCAAACCAAATCCTCTCTAAACCATCCCTCTCTCAGGCACTCTCACACCAACACACGCAAACAAAAATCATGCCGCATATAATAGGTTTGGGCACGCTCCATCATGACCCATCCCATTTACCTTTCATCATCTTCTAACACCATCTCCATGCCCACCCCACCCCAATCCTCCTCAGACTTCTCCTTCTCGGATAACCCTACAATCCATACATGCGAACCTGTTTACCCAAGGCAACAACACTCGACATCCCTCATCCGTCACTCCGACTATTGATATAACCAAACTCACTTTGTATTAGACAACATTATCCACAAAAACCCCGACGACCTCCCTTATCTCATACCTACATTTTCATTCCACTCAAAAATAATAATATTAATGAACACTGCCATCACCGAGCTTACCCATTAACCTATATGAACGCCTCTGCAATCATACCACTAAATACATTTATATATATATACTCGTCATTTTCTCAGTCATTTGTTTTTCAATGTAGAAGATTTGATCCACACATCTCTCTACCAATTCCTCTACCACTCCTAAAACGCACTTGTTCTTCAAAATAAGATATCATTCGACGCACTCTATCGACTAAAATACCAGCATATCTTCCCTACCACATAAAATAAACTAATTCCTATATTCCTACAGTTCCTTATCGAAAAAAATAGTTACCCTTATTAAGGGTAGCTATTACGCTCTCCTGACAATCCTCGGACTTAGATTTCCCTCCATAGATACGCAATATATATATATATATAGTAATATATACTGTATATATATATATATATATACATATAGTAATATATATATATATAATACTATATGATACTTTATAGTATACCTATATATATATTAAATACTATATATATATATATATACTTATAGTAATATATTCGTATATAATATATATATAATATTATATTAGGTTGAAGAAGTTACAGTGAAGGAAAAGGGGTTGATGTCATATTTGATGCTGTAGGTGGTGAAGTCTTTACAAACTCACTCCCATGGTTAGTATGCATGATTATTATTATTATTATTATTATTATTATATATATATTATTATTATTAATATAATATTAATAAATTATTATTATTGAATATTATTTTTATTATCATTCATTATATATATATTATTATATTCAATTAATTATTATCTTCTACATTAATTTTGCAATTTCAATCATATACTACTGCATTAAAAAGAACATAAATTTAGATTTTAGCGTAAAAGGTAGTGATGTACCGAGTCCGAGTCTCGAGCAATTTTAGAGGACTCGAACGCGGTCAAATTCAGCCAAATCCAATAGTAACATGTGTCCGAAATTTTTTTTGGCAACTTTTCTTTCCTAATTATTTACTTTGCATACTTTTATAAACTCATGGGGCACAGAACCAACAAGGGCAATAACATATGCAACTAATTTGCTAACGCAGGTGCAAACGCAATCCTATTATAATCCTCCTCACACCAACCACCATTTTTCCAAAGAGAAATTTATAAAATGTAACATTCCTCTACAGTAGCCACACCCAAATTACGTTCTTATAATTGGCACACACTGATAATTAATACCGAATTCGCCTGTAATTCTCTGAATGAACAAAATCGAGTAGTGCAATCAATAAAAAACTACAACACATAGATCATATAGAATAATTTATGTTTGTTGCAAAATTATGGCTTGCATCTCCTTTGATTGGAAGTTATCCTCACAAAAGGTCGAATCTCTGTAAACAAAGAACAATAATGTCTAAGTCTAGTTAATTCAATATACATGCATACATACATACATACATACATAACATACATACATACATACATATATAAAGGACAATACAATACGTCTAATGTCTAGTTAATTCAATATGCATACATACATACATACCAAATCTTGAAATCAAGATCTGAGGTTTAGCAAGATAACAAGAGACCTTTACACTAATTCAAAGTATCTTCCGATAAGTTGTAATTCTTTGCTATTAACATATTACATTCAGTGTTTGAATACTTAAGTTGCAGGGTACAGCATAACAGAAAGGAATGCTTTTGCTGCACCATCAATAGATACATCGTTCAGTGTATAAATTATGACATTTCCTGATCACAGCCTGACACTTTAAACTATTTGTTGGTGACGCCCCTACTTGTCGTTAAGTGTATACGCTATAGTTCTATGGATCAAATAATGGAATTGATAAACCGTTTTATATTGATTTATGAAACATTTGATATTGAGTGAAGATAGAGGAAATTGTAAAAATATCAACCTTGGAGTTGATTTTGATTTAAATGTCCTAAAGATTTTGCATATAGTTATGCCATAAATACAGTTCTACATGATGGGAGTTTCATTTCAGACGAAAATTCATTATATTTCTCGCACAATCCATGAATCCATCTTTTTTTTTTTTAACATCTGTAATTCTGGTGTTACAGTTAAGAGTTTGAAAGGGATGCATTTTCTCTTAACTCTTCTGTTGGAGTATTAAGGCGCTGTATTGCTCTTTATTAAACTGTAATCAAAATTAAAATTTCTTGAGGTCTAATTAGAAGTAAAGGGGTAGCAATAACTATTTGAGACGAAGAGGTCTAAATGGATTTTTTTACAACCTGCCTGTACAAGATAAATTATTGTATCCAAGAAAAGAAAAATCATAGATATACTATTTAATGAAATAATCTCGTCAGATGATCATATTTTGACAAGCTTGCACTTACGGTATATGTTTATACCATTATTTCTTTCGTTGTTAATGACGTTGTAAGCTTCAGCTTCTAATAATTCCAATCTTCCACAACGGAGAGTTCCACTAGTCGTTCTAATTCTTTGGTTTTGTCAGTGATCAAGGATTGATCATTGATTTTTGAGAGGAAGTCAAAATTAAATCACTTCTTGATCACTCAATAGTTTTATTAAGATGCAATAGAATTTCTCTCTCTCTCTCTGATCCCCTATTCTTAATTCCAAAATATTTTAAGAGTATCATGAGTTTCTTTGCTTTACCTTTAATATATATTTAATATTTACATTTCAAGCTAATTGTTATTTAAAATATAATACAAGACTTATTTGAATCCATTTACTCGCATGGTTACATGAGGTGGATAATTTAGAAGACATAATTGATTTTAGCAAAAAAAAATTTAATCCACGGATCTCTGACATTTCAATAGTGAATATAACGCTTCCTGAATTGTTTAAGAGGAAACCAGAAGATTTGGATCAGAATTCCAAAGTGCACAATTAACTACATATAACAATAAAATATTGTTGTTAATGGAGGTCATTCCATAAAAAGATCATATTAGATAAAAGGGACTTTAGATGCTACCATGAAAGACTTCACATTCCGTTCCAACAGTTTCTGATGTAGTTTGATCTAGTTGTGCCTGTATTTTCCTATTTTTTTAATTGAAAGGATTGGAGGAAAACTAATTTTAATTAATATTATATTATACTATGTGCTAGGGTTTGGAAGACACAGCGTGCTGGTCGCTGTGCAGCGGTGCTAAAAAATTAACTTTTGGAGCGGTGCAGAAAATATCAGTGTGCTACTAGCAATATCACTACTCCAACAATTTTACTACGTTGTCAACCAATTTTATTATGTACTACATTATTAATTCATTGTTAATTTTTTTTTTCAGTTTAACGATATTTTGCATACACAACCTAAATTCACATATATTTCCTTTTGTGATTTACTAATTTTATTTATTTTATTATTATTATTATTATTATTATTATTATTATATTATTGATGTAATGATTATTATTATTATTATGTTAGTGTGCATATTCTTGTATAGTCGACTTAATCTAAATTAATTTATCGGCAGTAAGTTGCCATCAAATGGTCCACACGCTTCTGCGATGAGCTTTGTTTTACGAGAATAGAACTTTCAGTTCACAAACCTCTAACAACGGTGGTGAGGGAGATGCTGTCACAGAATGAGTCATCTATCTGCGAATTAGGAAGTTGATAGCGCAGTTCTTTGCACGTTTCCCTCTTTTCTCATTGTTGTGTGAGAATATAAGTATCACGTTTCACAATAGTCTTGTAAGAGTATTATGAGTACGCGTGTAGTCTTTCGAAACTTGCAAGAGGCGTGTCGTAGGAGTATAATGCTGCAATATCACTACGCAGACCAGTTTTATTTTAACCCGTTGTCGCCTATTAAGCTCAATAGTAACGCACACACGCTGAAAGCTCTTTAACGAGTCAACCCTTGAATACCATGGTGTTGATAGTTGCATACTCTACATCCCTCATTGTCGAATATGTGTAACCACTCAAACACACTAAATGAAGTAAGACATTTCTTACCTTCGTTTCTAATCGTCTGCCTTCAGTACAATAGGCCTTGGTGTGACGCCGTGTGATGCCTAGTGCTTCATCTGTGTTTTAGGGTAGCCTTGATGAGGTACAGATACCCTACACTCTTCCATACCGCAACACCGCCGCAGGATGAGGGTAAAAGAGTTACTCAAGACGCCAAGAGAGCAGCTGCTAGACTGTCATCCAGTGGAGCTCAATACTCGACACAACTGTTAAAAACTGAGACGTAGAGGCCCTCTCTGTATATGGGAGTTTAAGGATATGTGTCACGTTAGTAGACATGTCATCTTGGGTGGTTAATCTACCTCTTATATTGAGGAGGCTGACCTGCACTACCTATGGGGCTGTATACCATTCCTGGGTACCGGCTTCGCGTTCGGGTACCATGTGGTTTTATACGTAGATAAATATTTTTGTCTGTGTGCGAGAGTTACTGGACTTTGTTTGGTGAGCTAATCTATTTTGTTTCCCGTCTTTTTCTAGACGAGCGAGAGACATTATCACGACAAGAGTGGACCCAATTTCACAGCATCACAAACACAGTGATTCACGAGAAGAAGAATCACCTATTGCAATAAGGACAGTAGATAGATGAGGAGAAGGATCTAATCGAGGACGTGCAGCGGACAGTCAGAATATGCGATGGCGACATCACAACCGATAGACAAAGACAAGTCTCCACTTGCCGGGCCTGCGACCTGGCTAAAGAGAAATGGTATATCCCTACAAAGAAAGCATATGTCAACCACATGTTTATGTATATGAAAGGTGTAATATATCTTCAGATAGAGACGCTCTTGTTACGCAAACAAGAATCGAGTACGTACCTCTGGTATATTGTTCTTTATATCTCATTTGTTTTTATTGTTTATTATTGGTTTTTATTGCGGTGGAGCGAAGTTTCATTAAATAGGCAGTTTACTTAATGAATAGGCCCTTATAAAATGCGCCGAGAGATCCTCTTTATAAAGTGTCAAAGGGCAAGAGTCAAGTAAGTGTCTCACACATCGCTGATATTCAACGTCGGATAGGATCACGCAATTTCCCGACGCAGGCCAAGAGCTACACGTATCTCTTTAAAATGAGGTTTGACAATACTTCCAGATTTCAGCGGTTGCTGTCTTCACATTGGGAAGGTAGGGAATTGTTCCAGGTAATATTGAATAGAAAAAATGTAATATCGGGACATAGAAACGTAAGGGCCATTTGATGCCCTAGATAGAAGAACGAAATGGTTCGAGCGTGCTCACCATCATGAGAGGCCAGGCGAAACCTCCTTACGAGGCCCCAGATTCCAGCCTTTATTGTCGAACCCTCCTCATCTTTCTGGTGATGGGGCTGTGTCGCAATCTGTACCTGCGTTACCTCTTCAATCGCTTCGCCAGAGAAATCGGGTTCTCCTCACCCGTTGGGCCCGCCCACTCGCTACCGATACGCCTCGACCTATTGAACGGTTTCCGTTCTCCGACCCTCCGCTGGGTTTCCCCCCGCTTTTGACCAACCTATCGCTTTGTACGTTTTTATCTTATGTTCTTCGCCCGACTTCACACAGACCTCTCACGTCTCCGTACAGCCATCTCGGGTCCTCAGTGACGCATTAGAACTGTCCTGCAGTTCGACCCCGATCCATCAGGGCGACTCCCGCATGAGGAATGGGTTCTCTTCCCTGCGTTTCGTGCGGCCTCTCGACATCGTGAGTCAAGTTAATTGGCTTCTTCTTTCATAATTGGGGCGATCTACCGGTTGTCTCTACGCCGAACCTGACGATGTTCGCAATACATCTAAAGGACAGTGTTTGAGGCATGCTCTTTCTCTCGATAAAAGTTCTTTCGTGTAATGGAAGATTCAGTGGATTACGCAGTGTCCTCAATATTAAAATAATGGCGCCGAATGTTTCTGGCAAAAGCTCTTGTAATTTTCTGAAGTGTGAAATAATAAATGCGTAAAAACCAAAACGCATGTTGAACCAGGATCTACGAGAAGTAGATAGCTGATCAAGAGTATATCACCAGCAGTGTGTTTCGCGCTCCACATACTGGAGCTAGTCTAACTACACTACGGTTCGTCCTTGAAAAGAACATGTCTCGTCTGTCTTATTCGAACAATTAGTCTGACTAAAGATCTTTTCACTTTATAGTCGCTTAGAACATGTCGGCCACCATTCCCTCCGACCACGGTAGAAGATGGTTTTCAATCAAAAATCACACCAGTTCCACTTTCGAAGTAAATACTGAAGGCATTTTTTGATTACAAAATGAGTTCAATTACTGGCCTCAGTCTGGACATTTTTAAAAGAATTCAGACATGGTGGCCCCAAAATTGATATATAAAAAGCTGATACAAGAGGCTTGAAGATGAGCCAAGACCAACAAAAACATTTAAAATAAATATAAATGATCCGAACAGATTTCTACGCTTTTCTCTCAGCCAGACAATTAAAGAGAAGAATACACGTATTCAAATGTCATAGAATATATTGGGTCCCATCACTCTCACATGAGTTGTAGATATCCACGGCAAAGTATCATTTTTTAAACTCGCAGATGGTGTGTTGACTCGCTTGATTTTTTAGGTTCGTGTGCTTCCAGAATCCCTCATTTCTCCCACGACTCCGATAGACACGCGAAAACATCGACCTGTGACTTTGCGATGCATCAAGCCCCAGGTGGATGTCCAAATCCATTTACTCTCTCCAAAATTTGCGTTTTCAGGGAATCAATTTTCCTTTTAGTCCCTCGACTCGGAAGCATTAAATAGCTCATCTAGATGATCATGTAGTACAGAATCTCTGTTTCTATTCTACATGAAATAATTAATGTTTAGTCGAAGTTGTGTTTTTACGATGCTCCCCTAATCGCTTCTCGATTGTCACCCCCTGTCCCCTTTTCTTTTTGGAAAGTGAGAATTCTTCCCTCCCCAGCAAAAACAGGTGTGTATGTTACCATGTTATAACACAACACTTGCAAACTCGAAAACAGCCGATTGATAAGCAGAGCCTTGTGCGCATACCACTTTCGTCGACTAGGGGAGATCGACGCTTTCTGTACACCTGGCCATACATACAATTATTTGTGGTTCATTTATGCACGCTGGTGACTTAGGACGGTTTTCTCACCCAGAGCAAGGTTCTTCTTTCCTCTTTTTTTGCCCACAAACTCATAGAGACACCAACATTAACTCAAAATGAACACCTCGCTATGCAAATCAAATTCTCTTTTGAGCAAAACAGTGAATGATAATGAGCATAGCAAGCTTATTTGACGCTTAGGTGCGCAGAGAGCATAGCAAGAGTATAGGATAGTTAAGTCAATTTGCTTTGAGCACGAACGTCTCACTGCTGGCTCTTCTTTTGCAGACAATAGACTAGCGAGTTATTTTACCTAGTAAACCATCTTAACACTCTCGAATCGGGTTTTCAATAAGTGTCAAACACCATATTTCTAATTGTGGATTTGTCACTCACATTTCTCGAGGTCCGAGTGCTAATTTGCGGATGAACTGAGCTCCGATTTCCTTCGGAAAGTGTACATGGGAACTTGTCAAACGTTTTACGCGTACTCGATAATGCTGTACACCAGCTAACGTAACAAGTGCCTCCACACATTCTATATCCAAACACACTCAGAGTGCACAGCATATCCCAGGCCTCACAATCCCAGATGCACAGAGTACTACGAAAGCAGTCTATGTTGTGTGCGAGAGATGATAGTTGCTGAACAGTTCGAAATAATGTATTATCCAGACAGCATTTGAAATCTGCCCTCTGGAAAACCTCTGCCACGCTACCCTCTGACCATCTAATTGTGATATTGTTATATGTATTAACTTCATATATAATTTCTTAGGTTTATATTTTAGACCACTTACAAGTAGATATTATCGCTGATGAGGTTACTCATTACCTTCTCGCTCGACTTGTCTGAATTGATTACTCACTCCTTTGGTAATAGAATAAGTTCAGATCGCATCGCATTTATATTCTCAACTTATGCCGTCTGCTTTGCTCTCGCACGAAAAAATAATATGGTATCCGTACCCTCGCGAGAGCTTCACTCTCTCTTCTCTCGCTTCTCGACGCGCACCAATCCGAGCACGCATACGTTCCTCTTTCATCTATACGTGAGTCTTGAATGATAAATACGTGACTTCTCTCAAAAATAGTTAGGAGAAACAACAGTTGCTCATCGAGAATCAAATTATCTCAAGCGAAATTTAAACATTGTTTTGGGAAAATAATCACTTTTCGATGTAGGTTCCAGGTCCAAGATTTTTTTCTATGTCCCCAGCTTTTAGAAACTATTATATCTCACTACTTAGTTACTTTTTGTCAAACAAATTGTGGGAGTGAAAATGAAAACCGAGAGACTTTTTCTTCTAAAACATGCCAACATCTCAGCAACTTACTGAGCCCAGGTTCCCCGAAGGGTGGGATCTATCCTGGTTCGTTCTACATCTTTATAGCAAGAGCACCCCAAGAGATTTTTGTAGAGAACACCATAGCCGGTTTTTTTCTAGACTCACTGTATTAAGAGGCTAGACGCAATGGGATGTGGGCATAGGTTTAGTACTGTTATCTTCCGTCTGTTTCGGTCTTATCCCCGCACTCGAGTGGCTCGTATATCGAGCTCAAACTTTGAAACCAATCTCATTTTAACTCAATAAATATCACCACCTCTTAGATGGTCCTCGCTCCGAGATCACGAAGAAATAAAAAATCTGTGTCCTCTATTTTGTTTGGCGCGACCACCCTAATCAAATATTACTTATTGTACTCATATACTTTTACCATAGTTATTATCTACTATAATATTCTCAATATATATATAGCTCGAGTATTTATCACCGAGCTAATACTCTGATACTACTAGCATGAAATGTATATATAAACACCTATAATGAGATATCTATACTACATTGAGGTTCCTACCAACCTATTGGTGGAGTTCAGCTAGTGTTCCACCATCTACCACTCACTGTATACCTATATATAATCATTGTGTCTACCCTATTACACTAGTGAGTGTATAGTATATATATCCTGAGTCCCCTGATGAGATCGGTATTAGTAGGATTATTCACGTGTGACTACATTTATTATATGGGAGTAATATATACTACTATATAACTATATAGTCTTAGCTCCTGAGTTGTCCTTCTCACTGGAGTCTGCTACCCAGCAGGACGCTGAGAAATAGTACTCACTATCTATGTTAGTAAGGTATATTAGTGATACTTCGGGCCTCCTCCCCGTTCCTTGCTTGGTTCCTTCCTCTTGCTCATCCCTGATGGAACTTCCGCCCATTGCCACGAGTCTTCAGGGGTTGTGATACTACCTGTGCCTTCCTTGCGCCCGTCCTGGACGATGTTGGGGATTCCCCCGTCTCCCCCGTTGAGAGACGATCTTCTCTGAGACCCTCTGATGTGGAGATTGGTTTGGCCCGTTTTTTTGGCGGGGTCGCTCCAGCAGTGGTGGGGAGTGATCATTCTCTATCTCAGGGTAAACCTCCAGTGTCAATTCTCCATGACCTTCCTCTTCCGCCGGGCTATAAGGCGCCCCCTCGTGGGCCATCTAGTGACCCGCGCCTTCTTTCGACGCGTGCTTCTAAAAAGAAAGCTGAAGCCCATCCCATATCAACAATTGTAACAGACCGCCTTGCGGACTGATCGCTTCGGTCTTCTTTCTCAATGACAGTTTCTTCAAATGGAGACTGGCCGTGGTTACTACCCGACCTTTCGAAGAGTTGGGTAGACTTATTGATTGCATACTCCAAAGGCCAATCGCCTCCAAGATTGCAACTGGTAAACGTGCTTCTGCCGCCGTCCAATATAGGTTTACTTCTTCGCTTCCCCCAAAAATCGTGCGCTAAATGATAGGGGTGGTGCGGCGATTTTGTTCCACGAATCGGTTCCTTTCACTCATATCCCCATTCCAACTCGGTTACATGCAGTAGCTGCCCGTTTCCACCTCGATTCCCCGTTTTACTTTGTGCCTCTGTCCACCTTGCGCCCTAGTTGCATTACACGAGAGAGGATCTTTTCGGACATTTTCGAAACCTCCCTCCGCCCTTGTTTGGTTTTGGGGGACTTCATCTTCGCCACCCCCTTTGTTTGGGGTGACTCGGTTTCGTCCACCTAATGCGGAATTGGCTGTTGGGTTGTTTTGGCAGAGGCTTTTTGTTGGGTCCTCACACAGGCTTACCAAAACTTTCGCACGTTTTTGACACTCGTAACTTCTTCCTGTGGTTTGAACATCTCCTTGTGCTCTCATTTTCGTTCATTGACCAAATTCTGGTGGGACAGGATCGCCCTTACCTTTGTGGGCAGTGACCATTACCCTATCTACCTTAACATCTCTTTGCCCTGATCGTACCTCCAACGCCTTATACCAGCTGGCTTTATGACAGGGCTGATTGGTCTTCCTTTCTCACTGCAACTTATGTCCCCTGCCTTCCGGCCAATGACGTCTTTCCTTCCCCTGCGGATGCTTTCACATATTTTGCGGATGTTGTTCTGGGGGCGGCGGAGGCCAATATCCCTCGCTCTTCTGCATGTCGTCGTTCAGTGCTACTCCGTGGTAAAACGCAGATTGCGCTCGGGCTAATCGTGCTTAACGTCAACTATTTCGCTCCTACAAGAAAACACCTACACAGTCTAAATGATTTGATCCTCTTTAAGGCCGCTGCTGCTGCTCGCTCTCGGTGTATAAACAGGAGGACCAGGAAACAGTATTCGAACCTACGCTTCCACGGTCAAATCATCTACGCATTGTCGTCGGTTGTATGGTGTTGTTGCGGCAAATTTCTCGCAGACTACAAGGGATCCACCGAACAATCATCAGCTTGTGGCCCGCACCCGTGCTGACATCATTTCCGCTCCGGGCAAGGTTGCCGATGAGCTGGGATACCCTTTTGCTGCTTGCTGCGCGTTCTCGGTATCGTGAGCCTTCCGATCCGTCCGCGCCCGCCACTCATTTCCCGGACTATTTCTGTTCCCTCCTGGTGAGGATCCTTCTTATATTCGATTGTTCAGAGGGTGGAATTTCAGCACAGCTCTTCCGCTTTGTAAGGATGGGCGCCCTGCCTGAGGGTAATCTCCTTACCAATTAGTTACGTCATATCCATGCCTCTGCTCTGCTTCGGCGTTTCTCCTCTCTTTATATAAATCGTGTCTGGGGTGGGGGTCTTTCCCGTTCTTTTCGGCTTACCGGCTTACACCATTCTTTTCCAAACCAGCGTAAGGACCCCTACAATCGCGGACAAACAACGTCCCACTTTTTTTCTACTTGTCACACCTGTTAAGTTTGATTGATGAAGATGGGTGGGCTATTCGTCTTCTCCCCGACGTTGGAAGGGCCTGCGTGCTTTTATATCCGCCCATCAGTTTGGGTTTAGGAAACATCGATCCACACAGGAATCTCTTCCGGGTTGAACCACGATATCCGGAGGCTTTTTCCTCTAATAAAATGGTTTGGCTGTTTTTTTCGATCTCGAGAAGGCTTTATGATTCCACATGGGAATGGGAGTTTTCTCCAATACTTGGCACACTCGCTGGGCCCTTAGGGGGACAAGCTTCCCATCTTCCTTTAGTCCTCTTTATGTTCCGGGTCGCTCTTTCCGGTCGCTGTGGTACTTACTCTGTCTCTCCATTTTGACATGGTCGATGGGGTTCCGCAGGGAAGTGTGCTCAGGTTCTGCTTTTCGCTGGTCGTTTCCAATGGTGTCATTGCCTAGCACCATCTTCCGTTTCGGTGCTCTCTTATTATGTGGACGACCTGGGCGTTGTAATGTTTTCTGGAGTGAAACTTTTCCATTGCACATGGGAACGTCCAGCCTGCCAACTGGCCGTCCAATGGGGTGGAACTTTCGTGGACGTGAATTCCCGGGTTTTTAACTTTTTTCCGTACTAAGAACAAAGAACCGTCTTTTCCGTAGAGGTGTAAGCGGGATCGTAGGGGTGAATTTGTTCTCCCTTGCTGAACCTTTGTAATGGCTCCCCCAATCCGCCCCTGTGTCGAGGTGAGGTTTCTTTGGGCCTGTTATTGGATGCACGCCTGACTTATTCTTCCTCATATCCTCAATTTGAAACGTTAACTGCCCCGCCCGCTCTTTGGACTTCTTACGCCACCTTACGCCTACATCTTGGGGTGCTGATGTAAGGTCAAATGCTTCAATCTGCTTGGATCCATGTTGTCAGGTCAAAAGTTGGATTATGCGTGGTGCGATATCATGGCCAGACGTCTCTGGCGTACTTTCGCCTTTTCGACCCGATACAGAATGAGTTGTCTGCGGCATATCACTTGGGGCGTTTCGTTCTTCGCCAAGGAGAGTTTGGAGGTGGAGGCTGGGGGTGTAATGCCCCTGTCTTTACGGAGAGAATATTCATGTCTTTCCTTGTTTCTCCGTCCTAAAATCTCCTGGCAAGCCCATCGGCTTTGTCTCCCTCTCATCGCTGAGGTTTTCTCGT